>CAMZMU010000042.1:65973076-66261971 GCA_947311845.1 Poa pratensis
AGCTACCCATGCCTACCTTCTAATGAGAGTAACTCTTTATCTCTTACATTATTTGATTGCCCTCCATGCTTACCAAAGAGAGGATGATGAATGTTATGTTCCTGTGGATTCTCTTGAAATATTTACTATGAGTAAAACTTGTGAGAATAATTATGCCTGTTATCTATGATAATCCATGCTATTTTGATAATCTTATGATAATCCTTTATTTGTGCCTAATTTCGAAATGCATGGTAATGAGAAAGTTTGTTTAGAAAATGTTTATGATAAAGCTCTAGATGATGGTCCTATGTTACTTGATAATATTAATTGTACTACTAATGAAATGGGATTGGAGAGGTCTTGACTTTATCTATGATTACCATACCTTTTGATATTGATCAATCATCTTGTTATAAAATGGTTAAAAGTGGGTTTGGTTTTAATCCCACTATTTTTAGCTTGATAAAAATTGTGTGTTTGTATATCATGAAAAGCATGCTTTATGTGACATTATATTGTTGAGTTTATTCATGATGCTACTGAAAATTATTATGAGAGAGGAAATATGGTTGTAGAAGTTTTCATGGTACTAAAACACCTCTCTATATGCTGAAAGTTTTGAAGTTACTCTTGCTTTATCTTCCTATGCTTGTCACTTTGTTCTTTGTGAATTTATTTGCGTACAAGATCACTATGCATAGGAAGTGGGTTAGACTTAAATGTGTTTTGAATTTGCTTTTTGATGCTCCTTTTGCTTCATTTTCTATTTTCATGAGAGCATCATTACAACTATCAAGCCTAGCTAAAAGGCATTAAAGAAAACGCTCTTGGGAGACAACCCATGTTTTATTTCTGAAATTTTTCATTGCTTTTTGAGTCAAGGAGCTGCTTACTTCTGTAACAACTCCTTTGTATCTTTACTTTTTCAATTGTTGTGCCAAGAAGAGCCTCTAATGATTAGATGATGCTAGATTTGGATTTCTGCGTAGGGACAGATTTTTGCTGTCCACCATTTTGAGCTTTATAAATTCCAGAAAATTTTAAAATTCTGAAACAATTCACGCGTGATCCTCAGATATGTACGCATCTTTCATTAGTTTCGAGTTTTCGATTTGAGCAATGCAAGTGCCTCGAAAAAATTCATCTTTACTGGCTGTTCTGTTTTGACAGATTTTGTCTCTGTTTTTTTGCATTGTCTCTTGTGGACTTTAAGTAAGCCTCTCTAGACGTGGAGGGCTGTAGTTAATATTTTATTGAGTTCTTGCAATGTGTCACAACAGAACCAAAGTGGATGAAAGTTTTTGAGTACTAACCCCTCTAATGAAGTTTATGAGAAGTTTGGTGTGGCGGAAGTTTTCAAGGGTCAAGAGAGAAGGATGATATAATGTGATCAAGAAGAGTGAAGAGCCTAAGCTTGGGGATGCTCCCGTGGGTCACCCAAGCATATTTCAAGAAGACTCAAGTGTCTAAGCTTGGGGATGCCTTGGGCATCCCCTTCTTCATCAACAACTTATCAGGTCATCTCTAGTGAACTATATTTTAATTCTTTCACATCATATGTGTTGTTCTTGGAGCGTCTATGTGCTTTTATTTTTAGTTTGTTTTTTTATTTTCTGATCATATCAATGTGGATCCTATCTACTTGTTTGGGAGAGAGACACACTCCGTTTTTTCATTTGCATACTCCTATTCTTCACTTATATCTGTTGAGTATTCTGTTTTCGCACTGTTTAGCTTCTAGCTCTTGGTTTTCATGTATCTCTTGTTCAGAGCTATTAGTTCTTTTATAGAAAGTACTCTCTTACTTCACTTATATTTGTTTGGAGAGTTGCTTGGTTGATGCGTTGGTTCAGAAAATGTTGCATGTGGTAGTGGTATAATGAAAAACTTGCATAATCTTGTAGATCATTGAACTTTGATAACCTGATTCTGTGCAAGCGTTTTGAGATATTTAGATGGTAAACTTGCTGGTTAATTAAGTTAAAATCATTAGTGGATTGTTGTCTTTAAGCTTGTACCGTACTACAAACTCTACTACAAACTCTACTAAAATTGTTGAAGGTGTAGTTGGACTTGATAGTTTTCCATGTCTAAAGGTGATTCGTAATAACTGAGTTGTGCTGAAGGTCGAGGGATCTAGCGGGGTACTTGTGCCGCCGTGAACGACCCTTCTTGGAGTAAATTTTAATCATGCTCTTAATGTTGAACCTGCTAGTTGTTTGCAATAAGCTTGTGAGTTCTTTTTGACTAATGTTAAGCAACGGTTTTTGGCACTTCCACCATCCAAATTTGCTAGCCTCTTCGGTGTTGTGCATTGCCTTCTGCTCACATTGAGAGTTGTGCATACTTCGCCAGTACATCCAAACCCGTGGGAGGACTTTCTCTTGTTCTCCTACACATAAGCCCATACATCTTCCTCAAAACAGCCACCATACCTACCTACCACAGCATTTTCATAGCTGTTCCGAGATATATTGCCATGCAACTTCATCTTACATTACATGACTTGTTGTCATTTATCATTTATATATTGCTATGCATGATTCTATACAGCTGATGTGTGGTTTACCCATGTTACGCTAGATCATTTCACATCCTGCTACACTGGCAGAGGCATACAGTTTCATACATCATGTTTTGTTCATTATGAGTTATTTGTACCAAAACGTGTGTTGTCATATTAGGATGTTGCCCCTAAAAGTCAAAAGAGCCATGGAGGCCATCAAAAAGAGAAACAGAAAAGGAAAAAAATATAAAAAAGAGAAAAAAGAATAAAGAAAAAGGGGGCAACATTACTATCCTTTATCCACACTTGTGCTCATGTTTCAGCACCTGCAGTATTCACAGTCATCATTTGTGCTCATGTTTAGCACCTATACTCCATGTGTGAGAGTTTTCATGTTTTACTAGTATAACTATGTGGGGAATTTACACTATAGAACTTGGGTTGTATATTCCAATGATGAGCTTCCTCAAAAGTGATCTAGGTCTTCATGAGCAACCGAGTTGGATGCACCCCCACTAGTTACATTGGAGAGCTTTCATACACATATAGCTCTATGTGCATCCGTTGCATGGCAATAACTACTCCTTACATAGCTTCGATTATAAGACTTCCTCTTGTCTAATGATCACTTATAGCTTTGTGAGACTTTCTTCCATTGGCCTTCCAACCCCCCATTAATGTTCTCTTAGCCATAACATCCTGGTGCCAATACCAAATGCTTACGCTCACCGGTTGAGTAGGCTTCGAAACAGTTGATTCATGACGTTCATGTTTATATTTACTTGACTGAATCCTTCTATGTTATGAAAAATTGCTTGATGCTTGGAATTGAAGGATAGAACTCCTTCACTGGATACTTAAAACATCTTTAATGAACCTTGTACGGTTTCATATCTTTAAAGCAATAGTTCATGAAAACTTTTAGCTTGTTTAACTATCTTGCTTTATTATCTCTTATTTAATATCAAGTATAGACATTTGCTTTGAATGATTTGATCTCAGCTCACATGCCTTACATCATTATTAGATCAAGTTTATGTTGCTAGCATGTCACTTCAGAAATTATTTTGTTTTTATCGTTTACCTGCTCGAGGACGAGTAGGAACTAAGCTTGGGGATGCTTGATACATCTCAAACGTATCTATAATTTCTGATGTTTCATGCTTGTTTTATATATCAACGTCACATGTTTTATATACACTTCATATCATTTTTATGCATTTTCTGGGACTAACCTATTAACAAGATGTCACAGTGCCAGTTCCTGTTTTCTGTTGTTTTTCTATTCCAGATAATTACTTAAGGAAATATTCTCGGAATTGAACTAAACAAAAGCCCAGCCGCCTATTTTCCCGACACGTACACGGAGCTAGAAGGGCAAGCCCGGGGGAGGCCCACGGCCTCCTCACCATGCCATGGCGCGGGTGGGCCCCCTGCCGCGCCGCCACGTGGTGAGGAGCCCACGCACGGGGTCAACCGACCATCATCCTTTCGCCTATATATTCCCCGACGCAAAAACCCTAAAATAATCGACCATATTCCAGAAAGAGTTCTGCAGCGCCGCCGCCATCGAAGACAAGTTTCGGGGGTCAGAAGTTTCTGTTCTGGCACCCTGCTGGGACGGGGATTGACCCCCGGAGCCATCTCCATCGACTCCACTTCGACTCCATGAAGGTTTGTGAGTAGTTCCCCTATGGACTACGGGTTTTTGGCTGTAGCTAGTTGGTACTCTCTCTCCATGTACTTCAGTAGAATGATCTCATGAGCTGCCTTACATGATTGAGATCCATATGATGTAATTGGTGTTATGTTTGTTGGGATCCGATAAATTGTGGAATTATGATCAGATTGTTCATCATATTATCATACTATTGTTTATTTAAGATCTTGCATACTCTCCGTACTTGTGGTTACCCTGATCAAGTAGTTGCATGTATCTCCAAGAGGGAGTATTTATGCTAGATAGTGGGTTCAGTTTCCATTTAATCTGGGGAGTGACAGCAACCTCTAGGTTGTGGATGTGCTGTTGCCACTAGGGGTAAAACAACAATGCTTTGTCCAAGGATAATTGTGTTGTTTACATTATGCACTTTACTTAATGCAATAGTCTGTTGTTTGCAACTTAATACTGGAAGGGGTACGGATGTTAACCTGAAGGTGGATTATTTAGGCACAGATGCATGCTGGATAGCGGTCTGTGTACCTTGTCGTAATGCCCAATTAAATACTACAGTAAACTTTATCTTATTATAGCATGCATTGTCATGCCCTCACAATAATCAATTGCCCAACTATAATTTGTTCACCCAACACTTGTTATTTGCTTGGAGAGTTACCACTCGTGTAGATAGCTGGGAACCCCGGTCCATTTGTAATCATCATTGCTCCCCTGTCAAGAATGCCATTAGAAGTAGTATCAACTATTTTCTGATGCCATTGCCTCTGTGTTACTACTACTGCTGTTGTGCTACTATTACTATTTCTCTCATATTACTGCTGTTTTCACTTCACCCCTGTTACTAGTGCTTTTCCAGGTGCAGCTGAATTGACAACTCCGTTGTTAAGGCTTATAAGTATTCTTTGTCTCCCCTTGTGTCGAATCAATAAATTTGGGTTTTACTTCCCTCGAAAACTGTTGCGATCCCCTATACTTGTGGGTTATCAGACGTGACGTGGCACGTTCCGGTATGTGAAACCTTGTAAACAGTATGTAAATTATTGTGTTCCTTGTTCTTGTGTTTCTTGTGGCATTCGCATGCCGTCAGATTGTGGCATTCACAATGTCGAACACCTTTGGGGGCGCGCTCTGGACACGCCCGATTGTGGCATCCGCACGCCGTCGGATTGAAAACGAGTTGAAACATTGTCAACTAGGTAGAGACACCAAAATGAAGGTTTGGTGAGGTTTTGGACAATTTCTTGTTGCAAATCACAAACCACCTCTCTTCACACATGAGAGCTCATAGTTTGAGATGTGAGATTTCACACCATATTGAAGCATTTATTGTTTAATATGTATCTAGACCTTGTTTATCAGTTGGAGCTGTTAGTACATGATAAAATAAGACCATGTGCACTGGATTATCATTTTTTTTTATGTTTTTTGAATATTTTATGATTATTTCAAAATCGGTCAAACTCAAGTTCAAATCAACATTTAAACAAGTTTTAAACACCAAAATGAAAACTAAGCCTGGATCATTCCTAGACACACCAAAATGAAGGTTTTGGTGAGGTTTTGATCAGGGTTTGGATCATGCCTCATTGTGATCTAAAACTAACAAACATAAACTCCTTGCACCTACATGTAATTTTGCTGTTTTTGGCGTGCATATGTCGTACTTACACAAAGTGCTTGCAAGTTTGTGCTATTCTAAGTAGCAATCCACATGCATCAAACAAAGTATAGTGCCTTTTTTTAGAAATTTTCCACATGTAGCATATTTTCAGATTATTCTTACAAGTATAGGCGTTGCGTTCATTTTCTTGGAAGAAAAAGGCCAGAAAATGTAAGACGTACGTGGACATTTTTGGCACTGACTTATTTTTAGTGTGTTCGTGCAGGGTCCAATGGTGAGCGGCCGGTGGAGACGGCGAAAGACGTACGTGGTGAGACGTGGCGGCTGCTAGAGGAGGGCGAGGGGTTGGTCTCGGACTCGGTGCAGTCAATTACACGGAGTAGGTCGAGAGGCGAGGCACGGCTGCGGTACAGGGGTTTTTATGGACAAGACATATACTGCCCATTAACCGCGTGTACATTAACCTTCCCATTAACCGCGTGCCCATTTCGTCTCATCTTCCTATGTCACATCGCACCGCTCCTCTGTTTTCCCCCTCTTGCTTCTTCTAGTCTTCTCCGCTTCCACTGCAATCCAATCTTCTTCTCCCCGCATCGTCGCCATGGAAACCACAGCATGCTTCTCCGAGACCTACAGCGTCACCATCCACAAACGCCAGAAGATCGAGGCGGTCTACACCAACGATCCAGAAGAACTAGCGAGGGTCCTCGACATGTACAAGAAGTGGTTCGCGGAGGGAGACACCAAGATCATGGGGCTAGACATGGAGTACAGCAGAGACCAGGAACTCAAACACAAGAGGATGGCGGTTATTCAGCTCGCCATGCGCCGCCATGTACTGGTCTACCAATGCGCCAGGTATGAACAAATTAAGTAATATGCCCATACATGTTGTTGTTTCGAGGGTTTTCTGCTTCATCCCTTGTGCCAGATTGTTAGTGCTACTATTAGTACTAGATGACGCTCAGACTTCTTGCGATTTCACTAATTTGGTTCAGATTTAGGGTAGACATACGTTCCTAGATCTATTCTTGTCTTCGGGGTTTTTTCAGTCTGTCACTGCGATGACATGGATTAGATTCGTGTATTATATGAAGTGTAAAAGGTTTTCTGTCATAATTAATATGGGAATTTATATTTATTTTGTGTAGCACGACGATTGATTTTGAGGTCTGGCATTTCTTTTGAGTAGTTTGTGTAGTTGTACACATGAACATGTAAGAGAATGAAATCATGGATGTAATTAAGCAATATATTTTGAAGGACTATGAACTTCGGTAAATATGATGGTTGTTGTATAGTTGTATACATGAAAATGCATATATGTTTCTGTGAATTCATGTTCATCGTATTTCTTAATCTTTAGGTGGACTTGTTGATCATATTTCAAATCTTTTAACTAAACTTACCTCATATGGTGGACTTGTTGAACATGTAAGAGAATGAAATCATGGATGTAAATAAGCAATATATTTTGAAGGACTATGAACTTCGGTAAATATGATGGTTGTTGTATAGTTGTATACATGAAAATGCATATATGTTTTTGTGAATTCATGTTCATCGTATTTCTTAATCTTTAGGTGGACTTGTTGATCATATTTCAAATCTTTTAACTAAACTTGCCTCATTTGGTGGACTTGTTAAACATGTAAGAGAATGAAATCATGGATGTAAATGTAAATAAGCAATATATTTTGAAGGACTATGAACTTCGGTAAATATGATGGTTGTTGCATAGTTGTATACTTGAAAATGCATATATGTTTTTGTGAATTCATGTTCATCGTATTTCTTAATCTTTAGGTGGACTTGTTGATCATGTTTCAAATCTTTTAACTAAACTTACCTCATTTGGTGGCTTGTTGAACATGTAAGAGAATGAAATCATGGATGTAAATGTAAATAAGCAATATATTTTGAAGGACTATGAACTTCGGTAAATATGATGGTTGTTGCATAGTTGTATACATGAAAATGCATATATCTTTCTGTGGATTCATGTTCATCGCATTTCTTAATCTTTAGGTGGACTTGTTGATCATATTTCAAATCTTTTAACTAAACTTACCTCATTTGGTGGACTTGTTGATCATATACTTGTTTGTCACTGTGAAATTACATCTTTTAACTAATCTCTATCCATATTCTCTTGGTTATTGCAGTACTGACCATTGGAAGTGTTCATGCTACATTTTTGATTTTCTACGCCACAGAGGAATCACCTTTGCGACCGTAGACAATACGATAGACAAGGTAGTTTTTCGCCAAACCTGGCCTGAAGTCATCATTCCAGATAACTTCTATGTCGACCTACAACACCTGTACCGGCTCCCTGGATACTACAAGGTTGGCACGGATGTCATGGCTGCAGACCTGATTGATCCCTGGTACGCAGAAATGAAGAAGAAGTTGCCCTCCAAGGCGCACGATAATTGGCAGTGCAAACCTCTTGACAAGATCAACAAAGACTACGCCGCTGATACGTCCAAAACGTATCTATAATTTTTGATTGTTTCATGCCATTTTTATGCTTTTAGCACTTGTTTTATATTAAGTTTATTATTTATTTGGACTAACCTACTAATAGTTGCAAAAGTGCACAATGTTCTTGTTTTACTCTTTGATGTGTAGAAATTATCAAGAATACAAGAGGAAACCTTGTTGGAGTCGAATTGGGACTTTCCTGAAATCTGTCTGAGAACTTTTTACGAAGATTGCCAGTTTGACCCTCGAAGATGACGTCAATGGAGACCTGGCTGTTACGAAAGTTGTCACAATTTTCCATACGAAGATTTTAAGCCCGAGATCAGCCCAATCGGAGTTCGGACGCGGCCTGTAGGCCCGTTTTGGTGGAACCCTAAAAGGGGGTGACGGAAATCCGAGAAGATATATAAAGGGAGGAAACCTAATTCGTGGAGGACTCCTCCACCCACGAATTTCAGCCACCAAAAGCCACGTTTTTGCCTCCCCCATGGATCCCATCTCCATGGGGGAGGGCTCCCAAGAAGCCATGAAGGAGGGAGGCTAAGGGGCGGCGCTCCCCAAGCTTGCCGGCGGCGGGGAAAGGAGTTCCCCGCACCGCCGGCGCCGCCGCCGCCCTGCGCCGCCGCCTGCCCCTCTCCGCCGTCTTCACCGCCATCTCCATCACCATCTCCTCCTTGTATTCAGTGGTTCATCCTCCCACAAACCTCTGTACCGTCCTATGTAAACATGGTGTTTGATGCTATAATATTTATCCTATGATTTACATCATGTTTCCGTAGTTTATTTGTCTTTTGATTGCTTAATTGAATGCATGAGGTTCATTAGAGTTGTATGTCTATATGGTGCTGTCCTTTGGTGTCCATTATATTTGTGCGCGCATGGATCAAACACCCTAGGGTTGGTAGTATTTGTAACGAAGCGGGGGAAGTTCTGCCGGAGTGACAGAAACCTGAGAACGCGAACCGATTAGTTGCACGTATGGGAGTAAGAGGACCTTGAACTTAAGGCTATGGTTGGGGAAACCTTAATGCATTGTTAGTATTTGCGGATGCTTTCTAACAATCCAATCATATAGTACTTGTAATCCCAAGTAGTGGAGTGCATGTATATTTAGCCTCTCCCACATAGAAAACTGCATCGAAGACAATGAACCAAGTACCTTCACTAATTAATCTTGGACAAAGCCACCACAATTACCACCACTTTTCCACACTCATGGTACTGTTAGTATATGGTTACTTAGTGTATTTTATTGCTGCAGCACTAACATTTACTTTCTTGTATTTATTATCTTGCAAAACTACCTCTCATACCCGTATTGCTACCGTAGTTTTATTTCTAGATAATGCAAACGTTTAGTGTGCGTAGAGTTGTATCAGTGGTTGATAGAACTTGAGAGAATACTTATCCTACCTTTAGCTCCTCGTTGGGTTCGACACTCTTACTTATCGAAAAGGCTACACGCGATCCCCTATACTTGTGGGTTATCAAGACCTTTTCTGGCGCCGTTGCCGGGGAGCCATAGCGTAGGTTAATGTTCTTGTGTGCACTTGTTTGCTTTATCTCTAAGTAGTTTTTATTTTCAGTATTAAGTTGTTCTTTATCTTACTATGGATAGGGAATGCGAATTACAAAAAAAATTAGGTGTAGTTGTTATCTAAAAACGTTTTCAAAAAGAAAAGTGATTGGAAAGATGAGTAATGGTTAAATGGGGGTCGACCTTGAACACTTGTGTTCATGCCTATGAAACCAAAACAAATCTTTCCATGGAAGCTTTTCATTAAAAACATGTAAATATTGTAAATATTGTGTATATACCTCTGTACATAAAAATAAAATGCTAATAATAGTCTTAGTTAATTGAAAGTTGATAGTTTTACTTTGCTGTCCAGAAACAGATTTTCTGTGCTCCACCGTATTAAATGTTTAAAATCACCAGAACGTGATCTTGATCTGAAATTTCTTGAGTGCAAAGTGATGCTTATTAGCTTTCTTTCATTAGACTAACTTTTTCTGATTTAAGGTACGTAGATAGGTCGAAAAATTCGATCTTTACTGACTGTTCTGTTTAGACAGATTTTGTGCTTCTCTGTAAATAAAATCGTGATAAATCTCAGAATAGTATTTTGACTTGAAAATTTTTGTGCATAAACCTGAGATTATTATCTTTCTTTCATTAGACTAAAGTTTTTCGATTTGAGCTACTTAACTATCTCGTTGAATGCCATCTTTACGGACTGTTCAGTTTTGACAGATTTCTTTGTTTATTCAATATTGTACTTGGTGTTGTTAGTTTCATTAGTTTTTCGACGGACAACGGAAATCATGAACACCTTAGTATATACAGTGGCTAATGTTGAGTAAAAATTATAAAACTTGTCAATGCTTGAACATGAGTGGATTTTATTTAATGAGTACTAACCCTACTAATGAGTTTTGTGAAGTTTTATGTGGATGTAGCTTATAAGATCTAATCAATATGGTGATATGAGATGAATAAGAAGACGCAAGAGCTCAAGCTTGGGGATGTGTAGGTGCATCCCAAGAACATATTCAAGAAGATACAATCATCTAAGCTTGGGGATGCCCGAGTCATCCCCCTATTCATCAACTAACATGAGGTTGTCTCGTTCATACTCTATATTACCCGTCCACATGATATGTATTGTCTTAACTTGTATTATAATTGCTTTTATATGTCTTGGTTTTACCTTCTTTAGTTTTATTAGGCTCCTTATTTGGTTTCGATTGCTTCTTTACTTTCACTTATAAATTCAAAATAACAAAAATATTTTCTTTTGTTTTGCTTCTTTGTTTGGTTCTTTATTTTAATTTTATTTGGGTTTTACTTTTGATTTTTATTTAGAGTTTTCCTTGCTGTAGCTAGCATGTTTAGGTCTTGCTTAGCCTCTGGTTTCTTAGTTTATCAAAAATAAAGTACCAAGTTTTATCCATTTAGCTTAGTTGATACATATGTAAAAAGTGATTTTCTGTTTTCGGTATCTACTGCTTATTGCGCGATTTTTCATATTTTACTGGAAGCTCTAAAAATCACGAAAAAATTACTGATGTTGTAGCACCTAATCCTCTGCATGTACAAAAATTGGCTAAAATTTCGGGCATGTTTAAGTGCACCTAAAAATTGCGTTTTCCAGCTGCTGTTTTTCTGGACAGATTCTGACTTTTGTTGCAAGAGTGGCCTCTTTTCGTTTTCATTTGATTTTTAATGGTTCTTACCTTTCATTTATAAGTTGGCCATTTAAGCAACCTTTCTGTAACTTAAAAACAAAATTTTATTTGGTTTAATAGTAGCACTTGGGAAATATTATCTATTGTACTAATGTCTAACCGCAGAAAAGAATGGGAAAGTTTTTGTGTTGAAGTTTTTTCACAGAGAATGAAGGAACACCAAACTATGGAATATTGAAGAATTACCAAAGTCATAAGCTTGGGGATGTCCCCGCATCCCTCTTCATCAATAACCCCACGGTTTGCAAACCTTTAAACTTTGTTTTTTGAGCAACATAGGAACTTAACTAAACTTGAAGCGGCTGTATTTTATTATCTATTTATCTTAGCATCAAACACCAGTTACATTAATAAGTGGATCGTCACATATTTTATTTATCCTCTGTTTTCAATGTTTACTTGGTTAATGGATTACTTGTTGAAACTTAAAAATGATGTGTGAATAATACTGTTTAGTAGTTTATGTTTTCTTATGGTTAGTCTCAACTAGCTAATAGTGCATATTATGTTATTTTGATATCAACATGCATTGTCCTGTTCATAAGATGGTATGGTATTGTGGTATCCTCCTCTGAATAATTCACTTGAATCGACTTGGCACATGCTCACACATGTTATGACTGAAAAATAAAAGTCAATTAAGCCTTGATGATCTATTTTGCCTCAGAGTTTTAGTATCGTTTTTATGCCTCCGTTAATTTTATTTTGTCGCAAGCATGATTATGACCGTTATCGCTCTCGTGGTTGTCGCTTCCCAGTCTATTGCTAGCCTTCACTTGTACTGAGCGGGAATGCTGCTCGTGCATCCAAATCCTTAAAACCAAGTTATCCCAAAGAGTCCACCAAAAAATTCCTATGCATGGTATTTCAAGCCATTCCAAGTAAATTTGCATGTGCTACCTTTAAAACCTTCAAAATATTTCTCTTTTTGTGTCAATGTTTACTAGCTCATGAGGAATTAGTGTGGTTATTCTTTATTCTATTTGTCAAATGGACTTTTACACCTGGACTAGTGGCATATACATCCGCTTATCCAATAACTTGCAAAAAGAGCTGGCAACGGGGTGCCCAGTCCCAATTAATTACAACTTTAACCAATTAATTCTCTTCACACTTTTGCCCTGATTCATCAGTAAGCAATGACAAACAGTGAAATACCTGAATGTGTGTAAACCAAAGAGAAAGAGGGATGATCTGCCTTGCTGGTAGAAATAACGTCCTTCATGGGAGCCGCTCTTAAAAGTCCGTTTGACAGGTAGAATACTGTTCTCACCCGCTACCATTCGTTGACAATTAACAAACACCTCTCAAAACATTTTTACCTCTGTTTTTAAAACAAAAAGCTCTAGCACGTGTTAATCCCTGCTTCCCTCTGCGAAGGGCCAATCTTTTATTTTTATGTTGAGTCACCATCCTTTCTTTGAGCACTTCTTCGAGAGCATAGCTGTCGTTCTTAGTGTAATGTGCTTGTCCCAGAATACGATTAATTGAGGTATAACCATGATGCTTTTATCTTTGATATCTCTATATCTAGTCTTCACTTGAACTTCAGAGGTGCCTTGGCATTTATGTTTTGCTCCACAATTAAGGGCAAGCGAGATACCACTCTATCATGCTTTATTATGGTCATTACAATCTTGTTGATGTTTATAAATTTCATGTTATAAGCTCTTAGTTCGTTGATACTTTTCATTAGGAAACATGATTGCTAAGTTTTATTATCCATACATCATGCAATTGTTAAAGACCTGATCATAGCATTTACAATCAAAAATTATTTTGTTATCATTTACCTACTCGAGGACGAGCAGGAATTAAGCTTGGGGATGTTGATACGTCCAAAACGTATCTATAATTTTTGATTGTTTCATGCCATTTTTATGCTTTTAGCACTTGTTTTATATTAAGTTTATTATTTATTTGGACTAACCTACTAATAGTTGCAAAAGTGCACAATGTTCTTGTTTTACTCTTTGATGTGTAGAAATTATCAAGAATACAAGAGGAAACCTTGTTGGAGTCGAATTGGGACTTTCCTGAAATCTGTCTGAGAACTTTTTACGAAGATTGCCAGTTTGACCCTCGAAGATGACGTCAATGGAGACCTGGCTGTTACGAAAGTTGTCACAATTTTCCATACGAAGATTTTAAGCCCGAGATCAGCCCAATCGGAGTTCGGACGCGGCCTGTAGGCCCGTTTTGGTGGAACCCTAAAAGGGGTGACGGAAATCCGAGAAGATATATAAAGGGAGGAAACCTAATTCGTGGAGGACTCCTCCACCCACGAATTTCAGCCACCAAAAGCCACGTTTTTGCCTCCCCCATGGATCCCATCTCCATGGGGGAGGGCTCCCAAGAAGCCATGAAGGAGGGAGGCTAAGGGGCGGCGCTCCCCAAGCTTGCCGGCGGCGGGGAAAGGAGTTCCCCGCACCGCCGGCGCCGCCGCCGCCCTGCGCCGCCGCGCTGCCCCTCTCCGCCGTCTTCACCGCCATCTCCATCACCATCTCCTCCTTGTATTCAGTGGTTCATCCTCCCACAAACCTCTGTACCGTCCTATGTAAACATGGTGTTTGATGCTATAATATTTATCCTATGATTTACATCATGTTTCCGTAGTTTATTTGTCTTTTGATTGCTTAATTGAATGCATGAGGTTCATTAGAGTTGTATGTCTATATGGTGCTGTCCTTTGGTGTCCATTATATTTGTGCGCGCATGGATCAAACACCCTAGGGTTGGTAGTATTTGTAACGAAGCGGGGGAAGTTCTGCCGGAGTGACAGAAACCTGAGAACGCGAACCGATTAGTTGCACGTATGGGAGTAAGAGGACCTTGAACTTAAGGCTATGGTTGGGGAAACCTTAATGCATTGTTAGTATTTGCGGATGCTTGCTAACAATCCAATCATATAGTACTTGTAATCCCAAGTAGTGGAGTGCATGTATATTTAGCCTCTCCCACATAGAAAACTGCATCGAAGACAATGAACCAAGTACCTTCACTAATTAATCTTGGACAAAGCCACCACAATTACCACCACTTTTCCACACTCATGGTACTGTTAGTATATGGTTACTTAGTGTATTTTATTGCTGCAGCACTAACATTTACTTTCTTGTATTTATTATCTTGCAAAACTACCTCTCATACCCGTATTGCTACCGTAGTTTTATTTCTAGATAATGCAAACGTTTAGTGTGCGTAGAGTTGTATCAGTGGTTGATAGAACTTGAGAGAATACTTATCCTACCTTTAGCTCCTCGTTGGGTTCGACACTCTTACTTATCGAAAAGGCTACACGCGATCCCCTATACTTGTGGGTTATCAGCCGCCATTGATGCCTTTGTGGCGTTTGAGCTGTACCGGGTCATTCTGGAGAGGCAAAAGGCTGGAGTGCCAGTTGGAGTGCCAGTTGGACTCAAGTTTCAGGATGATTCTGATGATTCAGGCACCGATGTTCCTGAAGATTCATCAGATGAAGAAGATTCAGATGAGGAGCACAAGAGGCGTAGGCCTTCCTGAAGATTAGTTTGTCCTCTGTCCATGTGTTTTGTAAATATTTATTTTGGTTTCGATGAACAAGTAAGACCAGCTAAGCAATTATGTAAAGTGCTGCTAACACAACTAGTAAACAAATTCCAATATATAGCCCTCCCGAGGCCGGTCAAAAAAAGTAGAGGACTAGGGTTTCGATGGGAATGGCGGTCCGGAGCATCAGAATCCCACCAAATCCTAGGTAGCTAGGACCGTAATATATGGGTACGAGTGTGTGATCGTACATTGGAAATGACAACATTGATCCAACTCCTAGGTGTACCCATTTCACAGACGACACTTAACCTACACGCAGATTTTGCACTAACACATCTACCACTTCGGGGGCAACCCAGATGGAATCATGTGACATGGTCTCAACTTTGGTTTTAAATGGTCATATGGCTTACCATAACACAATCAAGTTGAAAAGTCAATTGGTCTAAACCCTCTTGAGGCCGTTTAAGGGCCGGTAGAGGATACAAATTGAGCAGGCCGGGTCAACTGTCAAGGATTTCGACCGAAATGGGTCAACAAATGTGTATGAAATACATCTTGACATTGACAAGACCAAGTTAGATGAGTGATAGAATACGTATAGAAGAGTAATGTGATGTTGAATTTGCCAACCCAGCTCCCCCGCTTCATACACACACTTATATGCACTTAATTAAGTAATTAGATCACCGGGGAACCCCATCGGTTGTATACTTGTCGGATTTTTGTGATAATTAACATTGTCTCATATTTGGTTTTCCCAGTTAGCGAATAATTTTTTTCCTCGAAAGTTTAGGTCAATAATTTATAGATTTATTCGCATGGTACTGTAATACTAACTTCATTAAATGGTCAATTTGTTTAAGCCATCCATCATGTGTCCGACGGCGAGATATATTTCTCACCGCGCGCCCACCTACCAAATTTCGTACCTCGCGCCCACCCAAAATTATCTTTGAAACTTTGCCGCCTTCTTCTGCGCGCACAAAATTTCGAACTAAAATTCCCTGCCTATACCCCCTCGCCAAGACGTCCCCTACTTGAATGCCCGCATTCCCCTCCTCCCTCCCTCCCGGTCCCAAATTTCCCATCCTTTCCACCCAAACCCTAGCTCGTCGTGTAGCTGGCTGTCCCGGTCTTCCACCTCACCGTGTAGCTCGCCATCTAGGTCGTCCACCTTGCCGTCAAGGTCACCGGCAAGATCTGCTACCTCGACTTCCAGGTTGCCGCCAAGATCTATCTCCTCGTCTTCAAGCTTGCCTCAAGATCTGCTACCTCGACTTCCAGGTTGCCGCCAAAATCTACCTCCTCGTCTTCAAGCTCGCCGGCAGGAACTGCCACCTCGACTGCCAGGTTGCCGCCAAGATCTGCCACCTCGACTTCCAGGTTGCCGCCAAGATCTACCTCCTCGCCGTCAAGTTCGCCGGCAAGAACTGCCATCTCGACTTCGAGGTTGCCGCCAAGATCTGCCTCCTCGCCGTCAACCTTGCCTCAAGATCTGCCTCCTCGCCGTCCAGCTCGCAGGTCGTCCATCGCCGTCAATGCTTCCCCGCACGCGACGAGTAACGGTTCCCGCCAAGAACAGCCGTAAGACAAAGTTCCTAAAGCCCGGATGCATTCTTGACATAATTATTTTCATCTGTTTGATGCTTGTTTCGTGTACATGTTTGTTTAATTACCTGTTCGATGCTTCTGTTTGATCAGTTCATATGGTCAAAGTTTTTTTATTTTCTAGCTAGTATGTCGCTTAAGATCAGTTTTGCGATCCTTTCAGTATTAGGTCCACATATTAGATTACTCAAATCAGTCTTTTAAATCATCAGTACTACAAAACAATTAATACCAGTCCGATATTTTATAACAGAAAATACACCACATGGAAGCACCCCGGAAGTGAGTAGCTTACTTTATAGATGTAGTAGGTTCTTAGCATGTGTTAGAACCACAATGAGTTCTTATGGTCAAAGTTTGCTTATTTTCTAGCATGTATGTCGCTTAAGATCAGTTTTGCGATCCTATCAGTCTTAGTTCCACAT
The DNA here is from genome assembly GCA_947311845.1 of Poa pratensis. NCBI lineage: Eukaryota > Viridiplantae > Streptophyta > Magnoliopsida > Poales > Poaceae > Poa > Poa pratensis. The sequence continues at coordinate 65,990,167 of CAMZMU010000042.1, forward strand.
AATAGATGTAGTAGGTTCTTACCCGAGAATGAGGTCTTGTCTTTGTTCACTGAACCTTGCCACTGATTCAATCCTATATTCTGGATTTAACCTAACATGTTCATACTCTTTGTGCAGATAGCCTGTAAGAAAGCCACCTTTAGCAGACAACAAGTCATGTTCCTCATGCTACAGGATCTCGTAGCTACGAGGTTGGCTGCGACAGGGGGAAGATGCTTTCGAATTGTTCAAAGATACGCACAAAACCAGGCGTGGATTCAGTTCGCCTGTGAAAATGGCAATTGTAAGTCCCTGATAATTCTGTACATCTCTGGAAGTTACAATTAACCACATTAGAATCTATTAGGTACCTTTTCCGGTATTCCTTTGTGACTTATGCTGCAGACTCAGCCATTTCACCTATGCTTGTCATCTGATAGTTCATGTACAAGCGTGCTTACTTTCTTGTCATTTGCTAGTTCATATATCCTTGTGATCTGCTATCTTCAGCGATGTTCCTTACTTGCTTCTCGTCTGCTATTTTCAGTTATGTTTCATACATGTCTGTCATCTATCCTAGTTTAGTTGTTGTTGCATCTATGATTGTACATGCATATCCCTTGTCATTTCGCATCACCAGAAACGTCTGTTCAAATCTGCACTGTACCCTTGTCATTTCATAATGGTTTCCTACTACGCTTGTCATCTGCTAGTCATGTACATGCGTAGGAAAAATCTATGTTCTGTACATGCTTGTTGTCTGCTACTCTCTCCTTTCCAAATTGTAAGCCTTTCTAGCCATTTTCTGCACACATGTATCTAGACATGTTTTAGTGCAAGGTTCACATGAATCTTGCACTAAAGCATGTATATATACATGTGTGCAGAAAATGGCTAGAAAGGCTTACAATTTGGAAAGGAGGGAGTATATTTCATCCATGTTCCTTAAATGCTTATCATCTGGTATTTAGATCAGTGTACCTTACAAGCTAAAGCTAGTTCAGCTGTTATTTCATCTTATGCTTGTACATGCTTTATAGGCTGAAATGGAATATAGGATGGAACCATCTACTTCAGCGGATGGCACTGTCAAGGAACCTCTTTCTGCTGCTGAAGCTGTCACTGTTGTGCTGTGTAGGGGCAAACGAAAGGCTAATTTCCTAAAAAACATAGGTGTTGTGATACCAAGCCATAAGAGTGTGCCAAAGTTTCAGCTTCAGATTCAGCTGATTCTGAGAAAAAAGGAGGCAGGAACTGGAGTCTATTGTTGATGAGTACAAGAAGGCGAAGGAACATGCTGGCGCAGACAAGATCAACTATAAACAAGACTTGAACCGTGTGATCAAGGATCGTGCAATGCACTTATCAAGCGGATGTTGGCTAAACACGCTACTTCTTGAAAACCTCTACAAACTCGTGGCTTTTTGGTAAGTCTGAGGCTTTTTGGTGCCCTTCGTGGGTCTCAAACTGCATGTTGCTGGTGGCCTTTGAGAGGCCGAAAACTGTATGTTTCCACTGCTGGTCAACCACATGTTGTCTGGTGAACTGTAGAACGTGGCCTTTGTAGCCTATGCTGGTAGCAAGGCTGAGACCTATAATTCGGAATTTATGTATTTTCTGCATGTGTTGTGTTTGCTCTGCTGGGAATACCATTAGGGCAAGAATTTTAAATGTGTTTCAGATCACGAAAATAATCGTTCAAACCTCGTCCCAAAAGAAACGTCGCGCGCACTAACGTCACGTCCTACGCGAGACGAAAATTTTCGTCGTCGTCAAATGACACGTGGTCAAATACGCTGAACGCACGTGGCAACTACCGATTGCATGGCAACGCCGACGGATAATTAACGTCGAGACCATAGATGGCGTCATAACGCGACACTACGACGAAATAAAACTGTCGCGGAACATCCACGTGTCGCTTTGTGGACATCCCGTGTGGCGCTCACTCATTCGTGCTCATCCGCGGTGACCGCGAAAAACATCGCATCAGTCTGACGTTACGATTTCTTCGAAATATATGTGACGTCATCTAACGACGATGACGGCCGTCTGCCACGTGGAACACTTCGGTGACGATAAAAAAAATGCTGTGGCTTGTTGGGCCGCATGATAGGCCGGTGACGATTATATAAACGTCGTGGATTCCTCGTGACGTTCGGAGGTTCACCGGATCGTCGTAGAATCGTCTATGACTAGCGGTCCCTGACTTTTTTATAACGTCGTGTGAATCGTCGAGGATTGCAGATCCCGACGTTTTGGAGCATGATTACCACGTTATGAAATCGTCCCGGATGGCCGAATTTTTTGTAGTGAGTATGACCGTGCAGGCCTCGACATGGCCCTTGTACTGCCCCTGCCAAGCAAATTGGCAGTTCCTCGACTCCCAGTGCATACAACATGTGCTTTCGAGCATTCCTGGGAAGCCTCTTGACTTTTTGATGGACAAGAGGCGGGTCATGTCGGCAGCATTGGGTTACCGCAGGTACTCCGCCCCGAACACCTGCACCACGGCCGCGCAAAACTTGTACATTGCTTCCAGGCACGTGGACTCACTCATTCGCACATACTCGTCCACAAGATCACCGGCAATCCCATATGCAAGCATGCGAATGGCGGCGGTGCACTTCTGGTACGACGAGAAGCCCATGGTACCACATGCATCAGGCTTGCATATGAAATAGTCATCAAAATGCGTCACCCCCACCCGGATGCGGTTGAACAAAGACCTCCTCGTCCGGAAACGGCGCCGGAAAACCTTGGGAGCATACGTGGGTTTATGGGGACGAAAGTAGTCCCCATACAGCTGGATTTGGCCAGCTCGCTGGTTCCTGTCAAGAGCAGGAGAACGGCCCGGCAAGGACCCTCGCATCACCGGCCGCATCCTCTCTATGTACTCATTGGCGATGAGGGTGGTAACCAGGCCGTCACTGACATCGTCGGAGGAATCGTCCGATGATGACTAGTACATGATGTGGTTCTTGTAGTACCACTCAGCCGAGCTATCCATGGCCGAGGTCGTACCAAACGTCCACGCACTTTTTTTTTTGCGATATGTCACTATGTTTATAAGGAGGGAGCAGGACACGACAGAGCACGACTGGCATACGAGAGCGAGGAGCGACCGCTCGAAACACCGCACAGGAGACGGAAGGTGGATACAGCCGACGGGCCGACGCAAGCAGAGAGGGGGAGCAGGGCTGCATCAGCTACCGGTTGATCAGGGCATGGCGTGCCGCCAAAGGGTTGACCACAGTTATCACTAGTCACGTATACGCTTAGTCTCATAGCCTGTAGTATACGTACGGCGCCGCACTATCTCAGGGAGCCCAATCCTATATACAGCTTCCATGAACCATCGGCTGTGTCCATACGAAATCATCCAGCTGGGGTTAGATCTCGATCTCTGGATCACTGGAGTACGTACGTGCTCTAGATCTGTGGATCAACTACTCTAATCCTATAAGACCTGCGCAAGCTATCATGGTTGTTGAACATGTTTGTACGTGTATAGGTTTGGGTTTTGTATGTCGTACCTGTAGCGTCTCTCTCCCCCTGTATTTATTGGGAGACTAGACCCGGTCACACCCCTGTACCTATATATGTGCCTAGTGCACGATCAATGAGATTATCGATGCACCAAACACTTTCCACAATGGTATATGTACCCGCAGCCGTCGACACCCCAGCCGTCGTAACTGTTAAGATACTCATAGTATCTCTCCCACTCAGACTCCGGGATCTCGCCCTCGGCCTTGATCATCTCCAGGTCCTTGAACTCCACGCCAGAGCTAATCAGGACAACGCAGTGTGCGTTATGTACATCCGTGGCCTCTGCAGGCGGATTGTACCTGTAGATATCGTGGGGCCAGGTACGTTTATACTCGTCGGTCACCCTGAAACTTGTCAAGATCATCTCTGCTTCTTCAAGGAGGCTTGGAATAGTTTCCATCTCTGTCTCTGAGAGCTCAAAGTACTCCTCAATTCGGTACCGGATCGCCTGAGATTTAAACAAGTGCAAATGGGATAAACGCCTATATTTGCATCATTGTTTATGTTAAAAGCTTCCGGTTTTCACATAATAACAAGATAATGATAGTAATCTGTAGCTTGAAATATATCTTTGCGTATCCTGATTGGAGAAACAAGTTACCTCAGGTGGGCAACCTGCTGCAAAATCTTCCTCGCTGACCACTCCATAAATTTTTGCCATTAGAAGACAAACTGTGAGTTTGTCCCTGCCCTTCATTTTCTTCCCTGCTTCAGACTCCATGAACTCTCTCACCATTATAGCCAGATGTAAATGAGAGAGGCGAATGGTGAATTCCCTGTGGTAACTTGCATACAACACTTTGAAGTGCAACTCCATAAGTGCCAGTGTGGCGTGGAGCGCACACTCGCCTATAGATAAACATATTACTCATTAAAAAATACTCAGGAAAATGGGTACATAAGAAGATAAATAATAGGACCAGAGGACGCTTACTTACACCAGTACCATTGTATTTCACGTACACGCACTAAAAGTGTCTTGGGAATTGTGTGCATGTGTTAATGTGGGTGGTGCCTACCCCAACTTGTTTGGGAAAAAAGGCTTTGTTGTTGTTGTTGTTGTTGTTGTTGTTAATGTGGGTGGTGCAAGAGAGTGCATTATGCTATCGTGTCATATTACAGTAACAAATGCAAAGATAACGAACACAAATTAAATATAAGAAATTAAAGCAAACTGAAGATGGAAACACATATTACAATAATAGTGAATATAGAGTATTATATAGTTTGAATGCAAAGACTCAAGCAATCTTCTTCCATTCTCCAAAAAGTATATCAAAACAATATGGTATACAACATATCAAATAGACAAGAGAATGGGACGCGATATTAAGTAGAATAAATTTAGAGTATGATATATTAAAGAACTGAATGAAAAGTACCATAGACAAACAAAAAAACATAAAATTATATTACAGGTGTAGCTGACAATGTTAAATTACATACCAAATTGGTCATAAAAGTAGAGAACGACCAAACTTAGAACAATGAAATTATTACAGACCATTCACACAATCAATCAGAGTTACATCACGAATAGTTAAACAAAATCATCCTCTGAAGTTTCCACTGCATTGCTAACTAGGGTCCAGGAAACATGTAAGCATGGAGGCACTTTCCTGTAATACTTAGTTAGCACGAAAAGTACCTCCCCTCCCTAGAGGCCAGAAGTTGTTCCCATACCTTCTTGGAATCCTGATCTAGAAAACACAAGCCCAAACAAACACCTATCTTTTTTACCTGGTCTTGCCGCGAGTTCTCCATTTTGCACAGCCTCTAAGCCGGAACTCACAAGCAACATCTATGCTTAAGAGAACTTGTTGTGGTGTGTCGAAGCTCATAGCACCTCTATATTATGTGAACATACCAAACAAAGTCACACCAGCACGGACCAAATCATGGACACCACAACGAACCATATCAGGGTTTATGTGTGTCATATACTTGTATTGCACAAAGGAATATATTAAAGTCCGACAGTATAAAAGATTAAGAGTGACAAAACTGATGAAAAGGGATTAAAAATCATACGGATTCACCTCCGCCACTTCATGGCCATCAGCCATCATGAATGGCCTTTAGCAAACCAGTTACATCAATATTGTTTGTGGTAATATAAAAACTGGTCAAGTTATTTATACTTGAATAGAAGAAACAAATATTGAAATCACCCATCCTTCACACCACTATTACAATGAGTTATATCAGAGAAATAAATAGGTGCATCGTACATAAAACATTAACCCGGGCACCATATCATCATGCCATGGTTTGTTATTGTATGGCTCCTCATAGTGTTTTTGTTATAGATAGAAGATTAGGACCATTTTTAAGACTACTTAAGACTACGCCTAGAGTATCTCCAACAATCCAGTAGGCTGTTACTAAAAGCATATCACATCAGCACGTCTCGCTTTGTGCTTGTATGGATTCACCTTACTGTTTTTGTTATCGATAGTAGAAGATCAGGGACATTCTTACGACTATTGCAGAGTGCACCTAGAGTATCTCCAACAATTCAGCTGGTTGTTACTAAAAGGATATCGCATCAGCGTATAGATGGTGTGGAGGAAAAACGAGTGAGATTATTACTCTAGAGGGAAATAACTTGACCCTTGTACTAAGACGCCAGTAACGAACATATGGTATAACGGAAACACCATTGCGATCTTTCACAAAAAAAAACATTTGAAGAGACCATTGATAATTATACACAAAAGAACCCATCTTGCTGCCTGAATCTTCTTCAGTTAACAATTAACATTTTGTCTTAATAACAACTTACTACAGGGTTTGGTACTTTGATGCGTTTACATATTCTGGCACCTCCCAGTAATGACCTTAATAAAAAGGTATTGGGGATGCCATAAGATGACCTTTCCACGGTTTATAAGATCATCAATCAGGTTTCTCATATTGTTTGCACTGTGAATGTACTTAGGCCAGTTGTGCCAAACTGTATGCGACAGTACAGGTACTACAGTTCAGGATGCAAATGGACTGCCCCGCCAAATGCCCACAACAGTTCGTTTCGCCAAGATTACAGATTTGTTATTTCCCAAGTAGGTAGTTTCCCAACTAGGGATTTTGGCAGGTAAAATACACGAGCTACGTGACACAAACTGGAGGACTTTGTGGACTGCCTGCCTAAAATGTTGACCAAACCGTGCAAACCTACCTTTTGACATGGAGTATGAGGGTGCACTGGTGGTATTAATTATTGGTCAATTAATCTAAATCCTATATAGGCCTAATGCTAAATTTGGTGATGCCACCATGGGAGTGATGGACACCATGGCAAGCAGGGGGAGCACTGTGTGATGGTTGTCGGTAAGAGTAGGGCTAGAGGGCTAGGGAGAATTGGTGAAAGCATTGGAAGACAAGCTGGGCAAAGGAGAATTGCAACGCAAAGCCAAGAAAGCAAGTGAAACCCAAGGACAATAAGATGAGCACACTCATACACACAGGATGCATTGCCTGGAAGTGTGCAATGCTCATCCTGAAGGACCCCTAAACACATCGCCCACACCTGGCTCACTGTGTTTTGGAATTCAGGAGATGTGAATGCATTGGCGCAGGGAGGCATGCCAAATGCAATGATACATGCCAGTAGAGCTCGCAAAAAGATGCACCTTAGGCAATAAACATGTTATTGGCATCCCCTACTCTATCAGGCTGAGTAAATGTGATATTTAGCGTGCATGGCTAAAACAGCTCTCTGGTTCATTCTCTTGCCAGATCTTAACCAATTACGGGCAAACAAACTGGTTATCAAACTTTGTCATGCTTATTAATAGGCTTTCCCTCCAAATTTTGACGATTTAAATTTTATTTTCCAGTAATTTGTTATTATCCTATCAGATCAAGTATGTTAGAAAGATCAAACTTTTGTTCGATTAAGGCAGAGGCTCCTTAATAGAAGGGTTAAAGCAATAAATAAATATATTTTTCTACCATATTCTCTTCCGTCATCCCTGCTACCATAAATGCGCATCTCTATTGATATCACAGAAAACCAAACTAGGACCTAGGCCAGCTACCTCTCACAACCATCCTCTCCAGTCTCCACTCTAGCCCATCCAGAAACAACCCACCATGTGACAGAATCTGCCAATCGGACTGTTTCTTATAATATGCACAAAGAGGCTCGGCGGAAAGCATACAGAAAGTAGCTCAAAGTTCATGTTTGTGCTGGGGGGAGGTGGGGAAGGAGGACGCGAGCGGCGGCGAACCTCGGAGGTCGAGCACGCGCTTCTCGCCCGGGTTGAAGACGCGGGCGCTCTTCCGGATCAGGTCGGCATCGATCCTACCCGCCATGGCGCGGCGGCGGAGGGGGGCGGGAGGAGAAGGCCGAAGAACCCTAGCACGCGGTCGCGGAGGTGGTTTGATTCGAAAGCGAGGTAGCCGGCCGGCGAAGGCGGAGGGGAAATGGAAAGAGAGGGAAAAACGCAGAGCCGCGGACCGACTTGGCGCATTTGTTTTGTTTTTTTTTTTTTTTGAGAACCGCGGACCGACTTGGCTGGCTGCTCGCTGTGGAGCCGGGCTGGGCTCGTCCGTCCTTGGGGTGTGGTGGCGGGCCGCAGTCGAGCCGGGCCACGCCCTCGTGGTTACGAGTTAATTTCTGAATCAGTCAGTCTTTTCAAACAAACGCTTGTTCCATGGCACTCGAATTCAGACGGGCTGTCGGATTTGTATTTGAATATGCAGAGAGAAGGAAAGTGTAAACTACGGAATATCCGGCAGATTATATCGGCGATCCAAAACGGAATACAAGTCGGAAACGGTAGAGCGCAACACAAGTCGGAAACGGTTCGTGCTCCTCTGATCTACAGTATAAATACATAACCCAGCAGAGGAGCTACGAACCTCTTCAAAAAAAAAAAAAAGACTAGAATTGCAAACTCATCTGCGGATACTACTAGCAAATATAGGATCGAGTGGTCGCAGTTGTGGGAAGCGGAGCATGGCGGATCACGGCCGTACTGATGGAGAATTGTAAGTTTTCTACTCCTGCACGTGCCTTAAAGTTTCGAATCTCGATTTTAGTACTCCCTGAAATATTTCAGAAATTATTTCGTCCATTAAAGTAAAAAAAAATCCAACCAAATTTTATTTTTCTGTGTATTTAGTCCAAGCAATTTTTGAGAAAAATATTAGGAGAGTGAACAGACACGTTGGTCTGGATAATAACACAAGTAACGATTCAAAAGAGGATGGTACAATTCATCCTTTCACGAACCCACCATGGAATGCTAACACTAGTGACTACCACCCTAGAACTTGTTTTCTCATGATCTGCATAATGGAAATGTGCCATTTCATTGAACTATCTATCAACTGTTTTACAACATTCTCGGTCCCTTCTCGTCTATTGTTTCTCCCCTCTGGCACTTATTCGCCACATTGGTCTCAATATTGTACCATCCCTACTTTCGCCATGAAAATTTACCATCCATGATACGCCTTGTCAAGGTGTTACCACACATTAATCAATATTCTCCTAGAAGCCTTAAGACAGTTGATTGTCTAAACTCTTGCGTCTAAGGTCATTGTTGCTTCACCATCGTTGTCATGCCAATATCCTCCCTTGGTGGTATGTCCATTCCCTCATCTCCACTTCTTTCGTTCTTTCATTTGTCGTATTCACAATCCAGCTAATTTCGCCCCTTTTCCATTCTTCCTTTATTAAACAAATGATCACCACATGTCGTCACAACATGTATATGATAAGATCGGTCTATAGTCATATTTCACCTATACGGATACACATGTAATTCTTTGACATGACCAAGCAAGTTTGACATAGTTACCGCCTCCTAGCTCAGGGTTTATCGTGAGTGGCAAACTGGTTCGTTACTCCCAACTGCAATACTGTGTGTGAGCCCCGATCGAATGTTTCTAGCAAACCAACGTTAGACGGTGGGTGTCAGTTTTGATGGTAAAAGGGAAAAAAATGTTGGAAAATATATCCTACAAATATAGTTTTGAACAAAAAGTGATTGTGATGCCGTAGTTTCACGTAATTACCTAAAGAGTAGGAGTATAAGAGTATCTCGTGGAGTGAGATGTTTTATCTCTTGAATACAAATAATTTCGGGCTGAAGTTTTTCACGATTGTATAATATTTCATTTTCAACATCTAGCACTTTCTCTTGGATTTTTTGAGACTTCGAGATGTCGATTTGAAAATAGAAGGCTCCATGGCCGTGCACCAAAGCGACTTTCCGTATCTGTAGGCGGAAAACGGGTTCATAACCAAAACACACGGGAGTCGGGAGCCCTTCCGCGGCACTTTCCGTCTTTCCCCTTACAAAATTCCCCAATTATTAAACCCTAATTCACTCACAGCCCCCGCCATCCCCGTCGCCGGCGTCGCCTCCACGGCATCCCGCCATGTCCTTGGACGACTGCTTCATCCCGTTCCACTCTCCTCTCCGCGAGCCAGCCCCCTATGACCGCTGGCGGAAGGGCGCTCACCCCTGCTGGTCCCAGCTTGACCTGGACAAGGGCGCAGCCGCTGGTCCAGGCAAGGTGGACCGGGGAGAACCGCGTGGCGAGGAAGGCGGCGTCGACAGACGCGTCCTGCAGATCCTGAGCCGCCCCGTCGCCGTTCCCCCGAGGCGCGTCCCGCCGCCCCTTGGCCCGCTGCCTAAGATCTCGGCAGGATCGGAGCAGCCGCCTCGCCTGCATACGCCGTCGCTGTACGTCATGTTCCTGCGATGGATCCTGTTCCGTCTAGCTATACTCTGCTCTATGAATTTTCTCTAATTCCGTTTGATCCATTTCGTAACTAGAATACAACGTGTACCTGTGTTTCTATTCGAGAACAAATTCTTACGGTTCTAAGATTTTGTGCAAGCAGAATTATTGTAGAATGTTGAGGGATTTTGCTTATTTTACTGTAATTCTAAATTACCGACATATTCTGCTTCAGGTATAAGGAGAATGTGCATGTCTTGCCAGAGGAGCCAAAGCAGCACCATCCTTCAGAAGTCGCAGCAGTCTCATCTGCCGCTTCAAGGGGGAGGTATGCAAGGTAAAACTCCTAGCCTCTTCCCTCCTTGGGTTCCTCTATGTTCAACATTACTCATGCTCTCTCGTTTTTAGTATTACAAGTCATCCATTTTTTGTTTTCATTTCAAACTATAAAATGTGAACACAGCAATCCTACCCGCTACAAAAATAATATCATAACTCATGTTTTGCTCTTGTTAAGTTAAGCAATGTACCAACCTGCCGTAGCAGCTATTTATATCAGGCATCCACACCTGCCAGCTGTTAAATCCACAATGTAAAATTTGAATTTAAACTTGACATTTTTTAATCTCTTGTAACCGATTCATGAACTTTGCATGCACTCGTTGACGAACCAAGATTTCATTATAGAAAGAAAAAAAAGCAAATGGGTAAACAATACTTGCATTTTTTTGTGTGTGGTAGGGCATGTCATATGGTATTTGATTCTTTTAAGTGACATTATAATCTGTTAATGGATTAGGAGTCGAGCTGGTGGGGCTTCCAAGGATAGGAGCACCCAATGCATCAAGAGTCGAGCTGGTTGGGCTTCCAAAGAAAGGAGTACTCCTGAAGGTGTCAACATGGAGGAGCATGCTTGGAGGTTTCAGTTCACTTTTCCCCAGCCACCGTTTAAGTATGGCGCTGCCCCAGGTTTCGTTTACGGACGTTCAGTTTTACCGAGGCAGAAGAAACCTCAGGAGGTGAGGAATGCACTCCGCGAAAAAAGAATTGCGCTCGGACAAAAGACGGCATGTTACCATGCCGAGGTAGCCCTCCATAAATACAACAAAGCAAACAACACAAAGGTCTCCCTCTCTCTCTCCCTCCCTCCCTCTCTCTCTCTCTCTCTCTCTCTCTCTCTCATTTTTATTTTTAACGGTATTTTCCATTTTGTTTTTCAGTTTAAGCTGGTGGAGGTACGAGTAATCTGTTTGTTTTTTGAGTTTGGAGGGGGCTGCATCCATTATAACTTCACAGCTAAGCCTGAGGATCATCACTTTGCTGATGATGGCAGTACCGAACTATTCTTCTCTGAAGTTAATGCGAATCTCCGGAATGAGAATGATGTACTCTTGTGCTGTATAGTTAGGGAAAATGATGCAGGTACATACTTGCCCAGGTTCATTTAATACTGTTTTGTTGAAGGTTCTATTAATTCTTCTATTCTTACCCTGCCGACATGTATGTGCAATTCCTAATTACCTAGAGGACCTTACCTTTCCCAAATTACATCCTGGATATATAATATATAAGATATCCATGCAGTAGACCTGTAGAAAAAAGTAAGGTATTACACAATCCCAATGAATTTGCATGCCCTTCCTGCTATATAAAGTAACTAGTGTCACCCGTGATAGTTAAATATCCTGCAAATATGACGAAGGTAAAGGTTTGTCCCAATTGTATACTCTTTGATTCTTTGAATAAGAATTATCAGATTGCCAACACTAAGTAACAAGCAACATTCAGGGTAGAATAACTATGCACCACCATCTGCATGGATCATGTCACTATTTTGTAGGACGTTACTATAAACCTGTAGAAAGACGTACGAAGTAATATATTATGGAATGCTGATGGTTTTCCATGCCCTTCCCGCTGCATAAAGTAAATAGTGTAACATGTTTTACTTGAACATCTTACAAATATGAGGATATTTTTCGTCAAACGATAGACACTGTTAATTATTTATGTATGGATTATATGCCTTGAACTCTTGATTAATGGATGTAAATATATACAAGTAAGTGAACTGGCATGTTTTTACTTGTGCAGACCTGCTTTGTTCCAACCATAGTTACTTCTGGTTAGTTCGACACAATAATGCATCTCCAGAATAGGTTTTGTAGTCTTTAAATTTTGCATTGGGTGCTAAGTTTGTCAATCTCGTAACTTTTCTTGTTGCAGTCTCATGTTAATATCGTGCTAACTCTTTGTTTTTTTTCTCTTTTCTAGGGCATTGCTATGGCTGTGAAGGCCACAAGCCAGCTGTTGTTCACCCTAGCAGCCAAGCATACGGCGGTGGTAGTAGTACTTGCATTAATTTTCCTGGTTCAGACGGCAGCTCAGACAGTGATTAGTACTATATGTAATAGCGACTTCACTTTGAAACTCAGTGGTCAGATTGCCTTTGTGGCGTGTCTCACGTTTTGTTGTTGCAAAGTGAATTAAATGTGTTAATAGTGGCAGTGCCTTATGAAATACTCCGTATGTCCCAGGGATATCATTGTAAATAAAGTTAAATGTGGAAATGAGATGGAAACGTTTGTTTGGTTGAATGTCGTCGTTTGATATTGTATAATGTCACGCACATTTGATTTCATTGTGTTTGCAAATCAAATTTCTTGCACTTTTGACCTTTCTATCTTTATTATGAAACCTAGCTTGGTTCGTGTTCATTCTCAGTGTAACTTCTTCATATATATCGTTTGTTATTTGTTTTGATGTAGATTGAGCAAATACTCTTCAACTTCTGCTTCATGAGAGAACATGGGTTTGAGCTTTCACTGTTTCACATGGATATTTCTGGTGGATTTACTTGCAGATTTTACTTTGTTAGCATTAAGCATGCACATTTGATGTGCCATTTTCGCTACGGTTGCAACAGCTACATAGATTTGGTACACTGCTCTACTAGCGATAGTAAAGGGGTAAATGGTCTGTAACAGTCTTGGTTGTGTTCAGACAACCTGGTGTTAACTAACAAGTTTCAGACAACCCCACTTTTGGTTACACCGGGTACATGGCGACCAGACGTGCTATGGATAGAGCCGTTCTGCTTAACATGCGTACGTCGCTGATATTTTACATTCCCCGACAACATGCCGCTGCTGCCAGCCACCGGGACGATCTCGTGGCCACCAGCAACCTGCTGCTCGGCCGTGGAAGACAGAGACTTGCTCCAGCACGAGGATGGACACCCGCGCCACCAAGTACGACCGGCGACGGCCGACGGGGTAATTAACCTCCTCCAACCCTGCTGCTTTCCTAATCCTGCCAATCTATTGTTGCTGCAGATGCTAATGCTACACCTACACCATCTGTTGTGTTTGTTATCTGTCCATTATGCTCTTGTAAGTCTGTACATATGCCACACGTTCTCTAGGACGAATTTTCCTAGATCTGTACTTAGCAGCGGTTCACCTTGAATGCACAAAGTCACATCTCAACCTACTTGGTGTTTCACGGAATAAAATCATGCACATTGGATCTTTATACGTTATTGTTGAAAATTTCAGACCATCAATTCATTCTAGCTCAATCCAATGCTAGTACAGATGAAGGAACAAAATTTCCTATGAAATGTTATCTTCCCGTTTATCTGTTTTAGTTCATTTTTCCTTTTTGTAACTGAAAGTAATATGTAATTTCAGAAAATATGTCAAACTTGCAAAATTCATATCTTCTGTTTTACAACTCCAAAATATTGCAAATGGCATGTCTACTTTGACCAGAAACATGTAACTTCATATCTTTTGCTTAGGAGTCCATGTAGGTTACTGAATGTATACATGTAAATTCTGTTAATATGGCATCTTAGTTCAAAATTATGTTAATGGCATCTCAGTTCTAAATGTTCTTCTACCATTATTAAAGCGATAAACTGAAGTGCAGCAAGTAGACTGATACTACTTGGATTAGTGGTCATTAAATGCTTGGTTCATAGGGCTTGTGGCAACGACGACATGCCATCGGGTTGCGGATCTAATGTGATTTTGATGTGTCCTTTCCTGTATGAGGTGTCCACTCCTATTAGATCCAGATCTAATTTTTCTTCCTCTTTCTCTTGTGTTATATCTCCATCTTCATATACAACACATGCTAAACTCTGGAACAACGAAGCTCTGCTGAATCAGATCCGATGAACGTGTACTAGCTCTTAGTGGGGTGGAATGTATTAGACATTTCACCCTTACTCTGTTGGATCCAGAAAGCTGGACACGGGGAGTCGGCTACATTCTCTCTGTTAGGCTTACCCGAGATAATCTTTCACACACTTCATCGACATCGTAATCAACATCTCTTCCGTTTCAACAGTGTTGATAACGAATTACAGTTAGATCATTGAATTTTTATTCGCCTGTATCTTCGTATATAGATTTTAGTATGTAACGATTTTTTTCCGTTAAGCAATCCTACAACTGATAGGATTTTTCCTACTAGTGAGGGCTTGATTCGAGGGTACTTTAAAGTTAACCAAACAAGTCAAAAGTTTCATGCAACAATGCAAAACGAGACCCTACAGAAAACCACAACATGCCGGAAGTGTAACGCAACACCATCAAGAAGCCAAAAAGAACGAAGAACAAGACCCATCAACTTTTAAAATGAACGTCCGAGATCTCAGCGATTGATGCACTTGCAACCGAGGACGCGAAAACGGCCAGTTTGCTCTCTACTTGCAACCGGCTGACCTTATATCAGTTTTTTCGAGATTGAATGACCTTATATCATCACACGAAACAGGCTTGCGCCCAGCTTTATAAATAAAGCCACAAACGGCCGAACTGATACAAGGTGGTGAGGAAATCCTCTTACAAAGCTAGTCAAAGAAACGACACGAGACGAGAGCAAGCACCCCCAACTACAAGTCGAGCATGAGAACCGGAGAAGCCACACCTAGCAAGAAGCAACCTAAACTACCGAGCAGGTACGAAACTGCTCCTCCTGATAAGACCACCGGACAACGTTGCACCGAACACACCAAGTCATTGCTGGAGAGGGCCGCCTGCCCTCTCGCTCTGGGCCGTGGAGCGCCGATCCTGCCAGCAAACAACGAGGACCGAGAATGGTGACAACGATGTCACGTGTAAGAGATAGGAGACCCGCGAGACCATCCCATGCCGGAGCCGACGAAGCTTCACGCCAGAACGAAGCTGCGACAAACAAACCCTAAGCTCCACGACAATGCCCCCAAGAGGGTAACGACGTGGTACGTCGCCAATGCCGAGTCCGATGAATCAGACTAGGGTTTTCACCCGGAGCTTGACACAGAGTGAGGATTCCACAACGACGCCCCCAGGAGGGATACGACGCTCGTAGGCGCCGCCGCCGCCGGTGCACAAGCACTGAGCTTTCGCTTGAACCTTCACCCATGTCACCCAAGGGTCATCAGAGACAATCCGATGGGAGGACCGCCGCCAACAGCTCGAGCCCTCCAAACTAGACCAGGGAACCGCCACGTGAAGACGACAGCGCCAGGATCACCCGCCGCTCCTCCCCTCGCTGCCCTTGCAGCCAAACGGAGGCGCCACCACCGCTGCAACGCTGCCTACCGCGAAGCCAAGCGCACAACCTCTCCATCCGGGGCCGCCACCCCGGCGTCCGAGGTCACGCACCAAAGGTCTCCGGCAACACGGAACGGACAAAAACGGTCGCCAAATCCGAGCCCGCCTGGCCCAGATTTAGCCGAACACGGCCGGCAGTGGGAAGGGCATGGCGGCGGAAGACGGTCAGTACAGTGGGTGCGACGCCTCCGCACCTACCACTGACCCCCATACCTGGCTGCCACGGAGACCCGGGCCGACCAGGCCCAGATCGGGGCCTCGGCCCCAAATCTAGCCCGCCACACACAAGCACAAATCCACCGCCGCCGGTGGCCGAACCAGCACCACCGCGGCACGCCACCCCCGCGTCGTCCATCCCAGCCGCCCGCCATGGCCAGAGCGCCGCCGGTCGAGACCCATCACCGAGCCGCACCGCCGCCAGATCGGGAACCGCCCCCTCAGACCCTCCTGGCGCGCGGGGAAAGGAAATCCGCCGCCGCCGGCCCCCGTGGGCTTTGCCCGACGGCGCCTGCCGGCGGCGGCGGTGGGGGAGAGGGAAGGGTGGTGAGCTAGGGGCGGAGGAAGGGGCGCCCCGGTCGCCCAGGGAGGGGCGACGGGAGCGAGGAGGTGGAGAGGGGGAAAATAATTCCGTTCCTCACTTCAATGACCTTATATCATCACATGGCATGTTACAAGAAATAAGCATCACGTGCAAGCATTCACGTCACGTAGAATTGGAGTCGGTCAGATCGATGAATGCAAGTGTGCGCTCTGTCCGAGACTCACAAAAAAAACTCATGAAACTGACCAAGCTGCCGGCCGGCGACTTTCTCGGCTGTCGATGTCGATCGTGTATCGAACCAAATGAAATCCACCTACGGTTATAGGGTATTTTAGAAATGGTGGGGATAATAATCTGGTTGGTTAGGTAAAATCTCAAACTTCACCCAATTCTTTAAGGGTTGGTGACGTGGGCCTACCTTTCGGGTGCCCCACTATGAAGATACCTGGTGCATGCCAGGACTCAGGATCAACCACTGCAGGCCCGTGAAAGGCCCAAAAAGGACAACGTAGGTCCCAAGGAAGTCGAAGTCTAGGTCGGTACAAACTTACCAAATCCTGTAAACCTAACTGACACCGATATCCTGAGACCTAGCCTCCATATAAGGCTAGGAGGGACCTCTGTCGAGGGTACGTCCATACTATCCACCGAAACCCTAACGAGATTGCCATCTCGCCGGGATCGTCATTGTAACCTTCGACTCCTTCAATACAGATCAGACAAGCAGGAAGTAGGATGTTATCCTTCGGGAGCCTGAACCTGGGTAAATCGCCTTACTTGTCAGCCGTGGTAACTACCAGCACTCACCATCTTCTCCCCTTCAATCAACCCGGGTACTCGACCCTGGGATCGGCCGAGGTGACCCCTCGACATTTGGCGCCGTCTGTGGGAAAGACGAGTGCTGGAAGCATGGTTGAACCGGCTCCATCAGCAATGAAGATCGACGCACCGACCGTCGAAAAACCAATCTCCTTCGGCTCCTTCACCTACGATCCGCACCCGCCGGCCCAGCGTTCGGTGTATGCTGATCTCTATGGAGGTATGTGCTTGTCCTTCGTAACATGCAACTCCATGTGAACAAGTGGAGAGTCTTTCGACCCTCTACTCTCGTGCCTGTGACGGCCGCGGGACTTGCGTCTCCTTCGACTACGGAGATCGCATCGGCTTCAACGACATCGACCGCGTCTCTTTCGACTACGGAGATCGCATCTGCGACGACGACATCGACATGTCTCCTTCGATTACGGAGATCGCATCTGCTTCAACGACATCGGCCGCGTCTCCTTCGACTACGGAGATCGCATCTGCTTCAACGATATCGACCGCGTCTCCTTCGACTACGGAGATCACATCTGCGACGACGACATCGACTGCGCCTCCTTTGACTACGAGATCGCATCTGCTTCCACGACATCGACCGCGGAGATCGCATCTGCTTCAACGCGTGGAGCGGGCCAATACAATGCACTAGAGGATTGACAAAAAATCCTTCGACTATGGGATCTAATCCAATAGGTAGGGTTGTGTATTGGATCCCTAGAGGATTGGCAAAAATAAACTAGAGTTTGGAGGTTTGTGAGAAAATGTGGGGATAAAATCATAAAATATGTCCAATACAATGCACTAGAAACAAACGATGTTCTAAAATATGTGACGATTTCGGGGTTTAATCGAGATAATCTCCATCAATTATAAAAAAACTCTAGAAACAAATAGGGCCTATAGAGTTGACATAACTTATCTGGAGGCGAGCTTGGACCTTGGGCATGCTAGCTAGAACTAACAATTTCAGAAAATGACAATACACATCAGCTGTTGGGTCAGCATTCAGCAAGCACTAAAACCTTTGTTCTTTTGCGCTTCTAACCAGCAGCCGAAAGCAACACGATTTGCCCTAATCATCTCACACGCGGCCGTTAAATCTCTCTAAATACTAAGCTCCCTAAGATTTGTGCCCTCTCCTTCTCCCACATGTCAACATCAGGGTAGATCCCACTTAGCTCATTTTATTTATTAATTCGTAGTTCATAGTTTTAATTTGAGTTTGAATTTTTTTCTATTGGATATATATCGTCATGTCCTTCCCACATGTCCACATCATGATAGACCTCACTTAGCTCACTTTATTTATTAATTTATAGTTCATAATTTTAAATTGAGTTTCAAAATATCCTTCTAATAACTAAGTTCTCTAAAAATAGAGTTTGTTGGTTCCTCCACGTGCAACTTTCTATTGGTTACATCACATCCAGCAAGAAATATATTATTTGTCCATTTAACTGAATACAAAATTTACTTTAAATAGAGCTTATTGGTTCCTCCACGTGGCAACTTACAACACATCCATCTAGAAATAATATTATTTGTCCATTTAACTGAATACAAAATTTACTTTTCTACCTACTGCACATAACCGTGTCGCCCCTCTCTTATATTTCAATAGCTGCTATATTCTACAACATAGATCATTTGGGGCAAAAAATATTGCTCTAATAGCTACTGCCCTGCATTTGATGTAAATTTGGCAACAAAAAAATTGTCAAACAAAAAACACCAAGTGCGGCAAATATTAAAAAATTGGGCTGATGTAACATAACAGAAAGGCCAAAACACGCACGCTAACTGCCAATCGGAAGTTTCATGTCGCTTTCACGCCTCTTCTACGGTGACCATTGTCGCCTTTCTCCCATCGATTTGGTCTCGGATCGGGTAGTTCCACCACAACTCTAACCGAGTCGGCAACAAATTCAATACCATTGGCCCCACTACTCAAGGGCACCACATATCGGAGGGATGTCGTCCGCCGCTTTCTTCTCACGCGTGGCCACCATCGACTCCCATCTGTATTAAGTCATTTGGGGGAAAAAATGTTGCTCGAACAACTAACCGTCTTGACGAAAACTATGTCCATTTTCTTTGTCAAAAAGAAAAAGGCAAGTCTGCAAAAATAGAGCACCTGGGTTATTGCTATAAAACAGAAAGGCCAACACCTGCACGACAACTAAAAATCGGAATTTTCATGCCGGCCTCACGCCTCTGTTCCGGTGACCATTGTCGCCTCTTCTCTCATCGATTCAGTTTTCGAATCCGGCTGCTTCGCCAAAACTCTAACCGATTTGGCCGCGAATCTACCATCACATCTCAAGGACACCATGGATCGTGAGAGATTTGTCCCCGAGTCTCTCTCCTCCCGTACACGGCCACCAATGACTCCCTTTTGTAGCTCCGGCTGACGAGCCACCCGGAAGGCCCTCCTCGCTTCCCCTTCCTCGGTGCCTCCTCCTTCCCTACAAGCACGAGCGACATACGGCAACTCTGCCTCTGGCTGCACCTCGGCTAGCACCGCATCACACGGCTCCTTCGCCTACACACACCAGTTGCCGGGCTCGCTTCGTTAAGAGATTAACAAATTCAAATTTGTTACTTTTGTATTATACGGTTTATACCGCAGTTTGCTAGAGCAATTCGTGCAATATTTTTCTAAAATAGATATGAATTTGTACATGATAATGTATCAAACACTAATCTTTACTCAGATTATCATGTCATGAATTAATAACCGCAATAATAACCTCGGCCGCAGCAAAGCGCGCCAACCTCTTCTAGTGCTTAATTAAATCTAACGATAACGAAACACTCACGTGGTCTGTTCCAGCCCAGGCCCCGATCCCGAAGGCTCCCGAACCGAATCGTTCGGCCTCACACGCAAGGGTCACGCCTCCCCCATGTCGGCCATCGGAGAGCCCCACAACTTGTTTGGTTGGTGGGAAATTAGAAAAAGAGATGGAAAATTAGCTTATGCTGTAAGAGCATTTTGGAACATGCTGGAAAAACGTACGCGGTATAACCAGTTTTGGGGCCTCACCCTAGAAAGTTTAAGTACATAATATTCCTTCCCACAATAGATATCGCAAAAAGATGCCTAAAACATACTTAACCCACAAACTAGTAAAGTTTTTTTTTTTTCGTTTTCTGTTCCTTCTCCTCTTCGTCCCATATCTCTCGGCCGTATCTCTCGACGTCAATCTCCGGTGGCGCCTTGACCTCGCGTGTCGGCGCCTCCACCTCGCGTGCGCCTCGTGACGGTACCAACGCCTCTTCCATCATGGTGTACCTCGACGCCGACAACGCCGACTAGGAGAAGCTTGCGAACGAGGACAACGAGGAGTAGTTTAGATTTAGGGACAACGACGATGCCGGTTTGTTTAAACTTTATTCAAATCCTTGTAATATATAACAAAGTTTTTTTTTAAAATCGTAATATTTTTTTTATTTGTTTGGGGTGCCGGTGTGTACATTAGGCTAGATTTGGTCGGACAAGTGTCTAGCATCCACGGGCAGAATTAAGGGTGCCGAATAGAATTCCGGGGTTCGAGTGGAGCTGCTCTAAGAGACTAAGGGCACGTACAACGCGGCCTCTTAACCAGGCGCTAGGGAATGTAATCCCAGCAGTTACGCCTAATTCCCGATTGATCCTCGCCGAGATTGTTGCTTAGAGGCGTCCGCTACCCCCAAGATATGACGATCTTCCTCTCTGAGAGACTTGACGGTGTTGGTTGACCGTATCTGTACTTTCTGTTTCAAGTTTTTACTTTGGCTTAGGCCGTGATGTGTTTGCTCCTACTATATCAATATAAAAGGCAAAGCTTTTGCTCCGTTTCAAACAAAAAAAATTCCCGATTGATCCTGGGAATCTTGATTGCGTCGATGCCAAAACTTGCGCCGAGCGCTAAGGCTATTTGTTTCCTGCAGGAGATGGTGCGACGAGGGATTTTCTTCTATCGCTAGCGCCCCAAATTGCGCCAAGCGTTGCGTGATGCAGGCGCTACCCTTTGTAAGAGGCTGCCGTTGTATATGCCCTAAGACTCCGAGACCCCACCGTTCTCTTAGCTATAGGGTACCCTGTTAATTTTTGTGGGACAACGACAACAAAATTCCCAATAAGAAAGCCCATAGGACACCAAATCCCGGGATAGAGTGAACATGTTAATCCCAAGTCCCATCCCTCCGCTAATCTCAAAAAAAAAAAGTCCCATCCCTCCACGAACTCTCTCGCTGATACTCCCGATCCTCCTCCTATCGGTCGCCACACATGCTGTGACTGATAAATACTCGCCCGCAAGCCCAACGCCTGTCACTCTCCCCCATCGCCGCGGATCAGCAACAACACACTCACCCACTCACGAGTACCCCGTCGCCGTCGCCATGGCCGTGGAGGTGTGCGTCAAGGCCGCCGTCGGCCACCCGGACACGCTCGGCGACTGTGAGTACTCTGCCGTTCCGTGATTTCACATCCTTCCTCTCGATCAGGGTGGATCGGGCGTAGAGGGCCTTAACTGTGATCTGTGTTTTTGACTGCCGCGATTTGATATCAGGTCCCTTCTCCCAGAGGGTGCTGCTCACGCTGGAGGAGAAGAAGGTGCCCTACGTGATGAAGCTCATCGACGTCAGCAACAAGCCTAAATGGTCTGTACGCCCCTCTCCGATTCTCCTCCCCCAGCATACACGGTTCGACGGATTGATCACCAGTCGGTTTGCGTCTGTTTTCCAGGAGTAGATTGTTTGAGCCATTTTCTGCAGTAATTTGACTCAGATCGCGAGTTGCTTGGTCTTTGGTAGAGTAGAACGGGTGCGGGGGTGGCAGTTTTGGTGCTGCCTTCGCCGGTGTGGTGGATTTGGTGGATCCAAACATCAAGATTCAAGCATCACCCCTCAGCCAGTCCCCCTCCAGTGTGCTGTGGTTTACTTCTGAACAAGCGGTTCAGTACTTTTGTTTTACCCCATAGGAAACAGAGAGAGCTTCATACGATGAGTTTTGAGTCTGATTCTTGGGCTTACATTTCCAAGGGAGTTTACCCCCCGATGCGTTCATTATCCAGACAACCCAGTGAAATGTAGAAAAATGATTTGGAAGATTTTTCAAGGAAAACGTGGTAATATCATCAATTGCCAACAACTCCTGCCATATCTTGGCCATTAGTATTAAAGAACTTGTCTCGGACCATTATTGTGCAACAGTGAGTGCCTTAAGCCTGCATTTTACACATGTCGCATGGGTTTGCAGTTTAGCATGTAACTAGAGGATAGGAGGGCCGTATGATACAGATACTTGATTGTGCATTTGGAGTTGCTCTGCACAGAGAATGAGCCTGCTCTTTAACAGTGATTTGAAACTTCTATTTCCAAGTCTTAAAACTGTCAGAGAAGCCGCATAAAACGAGTGAGATCGAAGAGACTTTCTGTTCAATCGATAGAGAAGGTATAGGAGCTGGAATTCGTGTCTACAAGAATTTGAACCCAAACAATGATGCGCAAACAAAATCACTGTACTACTGTATATACATCAGCTCCTGGGTACCCAAATCTCGTTGACTTGCTCCTCTAACCAGCAGCGGAATTGCGGAGAGCAACGTGATTAGTCCAAATCACGTCAGACGCGGCTCACGCGCGCCCGCGCAATCCAACGAAACCCTCACGCTGCACCTACCCGCCGCTCCGGTCCGGTGCAGAGAGAGTCCCGGTCTCCCGGACCCCGAAGATTCCAGAACCGAATCGATGCGTCAGGGCCACGCTCTCGCACCCCGCCCGTCGGTCTCCGGCGAGCCACCACGCAACGCTACCCCGATAAATACGCACGCACCAGTAGCCTATCGCCACCGCCCAAACTCGCCGCGGATCCGACAACACTCGCTCGATCCCTCAGGACTGCCGCTAGGATTCCGCCGCCGTCGCCATGACTGTGGAGGTGTTGGTCAAGGCCGCCGCCGGGAGCCCCGACACGCTCGGCGACTGTGAGTACTCTGCCGTGCCCCTCCCGTTCCCGTTCCGTGCGCAGAGGAACCCTAACTATTCCGGGGGGCGTGTCCAGGTCCGTTCGCCCAGAGGGTGCTGCTCACGCTGGAGGAGAAGAAGGAGCCCTACCAAACGAAGCTCGTCGACTCAGCAACAAGCCCGAGTGGTTCGTCCGTATCCGATTCTACTCCACACAAACACACTAAACACTCTCTGACACGTGCCTGATGGGTTACAGTCGGTCTGTGTCAGATTTCTATATTGTTTGAGCCAATTCCGCACTAATTTGACTAGAATTGTTGGCTGCTTCGCGTCTGGTGAAATAGGAACAGTCCGGGGACTGAGATTTTTGTTTTGCTATGGTGAGGCTTGTGGCGCTGTCTAGATACTTCGGATTTGGTGGATCCACTGCGGAATAGTATATACCCCTGAATTTGGACTGGGGTGATGCTTGTAGGATTGGGCTCTGCCCTGTACCTGCCATTTTGGATTGCGAAAACCAAACATGAGTATAGTACATAAGGGACCTTTTCTCCTTACAAAAAAGTTTACATCTGATCCAAGTTGCAAGTACCCTATTAATAAATCTCTGCCCACATATATACCATAATAAATATATCTGATCCAAGTTACAGATATCCTATTAAGCTGTTTAGTGTAGTAACTCTCTCAGAAGCGTGTCTGCAGATGGAGCATTTGTTTGGAAGTTGCGATAAGATGGCACAGTAAAAAAACAGAGATAGAATTAAATTCGTTTGTGGTCAACTGGCTTGAGAATTAGAAATTCTTTTGGTTTGCGTACGCACAAGTGCTTCAGTATTTTGATTTTATTTACTGGAAACAAAGACATAAGATGAATTTTCTGTATGATTATTGGGCTACATTTTCACGGTGATTTGTGTGTTGCAAAAACCGCTGGGCTTACCAAAACAGGGGGCGCGGTCTCCAGGGAGTTTGTTTTCTAAGTGTGAGATATTGAGCTGTGTAGCATGTTTTTCATGGTGCCTAACCTTACTTTTGACATGGGTGGTGGGGACCAAATTTACCAGCTGTTGTTCCTTCTTTTGTGGATTATCGCCTTGAGGCTCAGTATTTTAAAAAAAATTATTGTTGCTCTGTCTTTAATCTATGTGAATGGGATTGTGCTTGGTATTACCCAAAAATACAAATAAAGAACGTTGGTTCTTTCGGAGTTGTGTGCCTTTCTCAGGTAGTTAAATTCAAGTTATTGCTACCTCTTGACGCTTGAGAAGAGAGAAACAATAAGCTATAACAAACAACCAAACTACCAAATGTTTGCATGCTTCCATGTGTGAAATTATCTGTTACCATTTCCATGATATTCTAGAACTTCAGTTGCAATAAATATGTTTAGAAGATACTATTTTACATTATTTTGACAATTGTTTTGTGAACCAAGGGTTTAATTTTTCCTTGTTGGCGTTTGGAGTTTATCCCTCTTTGCAAACTTATTAAACTAATTTACTGTAATGACTCTCAGGTTTCTGGAGATCAACCCAGAAGGGAAGGTGCCTGTGTTTAACAGTGGTGATGGTAAATGGATTGCTGATTCCGATGTGATTACTCAGATCATTGAGGAGAAGTACCCAACTCCATCACTTGTCACCCCTCCTGAGTATGCATCAGTGTAAGTTTTGCCAATGGCACATTGTAAAATCCACTTTTACTCCTCCAGAGATTGAAAACTTTGTTATTTATTGCATTTTAAGATCCTTGTTGTATCAGTGGTCTCGTAAGCAGAAAGTTGCATTTGCTTCAGTGATTTTATTTAATATCTCATTGTCTTGTGCTTTATATATTTGACAGATCATAATTATGCTACTCATCAATTATACTACTAGAGATCTTTTGTGTTCAAAAGTTGTACTTCCTCCGCCCTTTTTGTAAGACGTTTTGGAAAGCCAATAAAAATTGCCAAAACGTTTTATAAAAGGGGACAGAGGAAGTAATTGTTAGTCTCACAGATGGTTTGAGCCTGATCTCCTAGAAAAAAAGCGTGTTAGGCATTTATATACAGTTAGCTACAATGGAAAGTTGGGACTGTCTATTACTTTATTTTGATAAGTGAAATACTAGTATAGTAACTTGATGTCTCCCTGTAAAAATATGTATACTTCTAGATGGTCTTTGGATTCGAAACTTGCAACTTTTAGTTTCATGGACAATTTGGGCACCATGTCCTCTGGCAGCAAGCTAGGTATGATCTGTCGAGAGTTAGCTACTATAGCATCTGTCGAAGTACTTGATTCTGATAGCTTAGTGATATGATTCTAATATCTTGTTCTGCTTCTGTGAAAAAAAAGCCTTATATCTTCACTTTAGATGTTGTGTCCTTTCATCAAAGAATTAATATCTGTGTTGTTGTACCATATTTTTGTTCCATGTTCTGTTTGCATATTATGCCTAAATTTGGTTGTGACATGTGATGATAACAGGGGATCAAAGATCTTCTCAACCTTCATCGCATTCTTGAAGAGCAAGGATGCTACTGATGGCACGGAGAAGGCACTTGTTGATGAGCTGCAGGCACTCAACGAGCACCTAAAAGCTCATGTAAGTCAGCTGACACTGTTTTCAGAAGTTTATGCGGCAGCTGCCTCCCCGATCATTACATTATATCCAAGTCCCACTATCTAAGCACTTAAGCTATCTTGATATGATTGACACGTGCATTAAACTTTGTCTCAGTAGTGCCTTAGCGTGCAAGACGTGGGCCTTTGTTCAATCTGAACATCTATTTGGCTTGATCTTGCTCGAACCAAACTTTTGCTAACATCATGACCAAAACTGCGCTGGCAGGGCCCCTACATCAACGGAGAGAGTGTATCTTCTGTAGACCTGAGCCTGGGCCCGAAGCTCTTCCATCTCCAGGTTGCCCTGGAGCATTTCAAAGGCTGGAAGATCCCTGAAACCCTGACCAGCGTCCATGCCTACACCGAGGTACAGCCGAGTTACTGAATTTGACATGATGTTTGCATCATTCCCAGAGCTTCTTCTTCCATTTCCAGAACTTGTTCATAGCTCAAGTTACTGAGGTTTGCATTGTTTTGCAGGCTCTGTTCAGCCGGGAATCGTTCGTCAAGACCAAGCCAGCCAAGGAGCACCTGATCGCCGGATGGGCGCCCAAAGTGAACCCTCCACCTCCATCTGCTTGAAGACCAACCGTTCGTGTCTGTTCCGTCCCTTCCAGACAGTAGTGGTGATGGGCAAGTAGGCCTCCTCCGTAGCTTGATCGCATGATCTGGGTTGGAATAATGCGAAGCCTTGCTAGCTGTGGTTGTTGCAAGCGTGCACTGTCTGCGTGAACTCCTCTCTGTTCCTGGCTTGTGGGTCCTGTGTTCTGGTGCTAGTGGGTGCATGTATTGTGATGTGAACCTCTTTTCGTGTGATGGTGAATAATGGAGATGCGACTTGCCGCGGCTGTGAACCTCTTCTTGCAGAAAATTCAGATCTGTCATGTCAAGTGTAGTTCTTGTGTAGAGTAGATGGGGCGTCTCTTTGGAAGTAACATACAGAGTATCAATCTGCTTCGTCAGGCCACTGGTTGTGTCTCAGATGTGAGGCAGCAACTAACAAGGCATATTTTTCCTGGTGTCGCTGAATCCTTTGTGCGTCAGAAGAGGAAAATTGTTGAAGCCATCTCCTATGCTTTTGTTCAGAGGAAGACCATCTCCAATGCTGCACGCGTGTGATTGATCGTATGGATTCCTCCTAATCTATCTCCGTCAGAAAAGTGGACGATGTGTGCATGTGTTTATAGGTCTGTCGCGTCTCTGAACTGTTCCCAGATGCAAAGCATTTCTCCATTTTTCTCTTGATCTGAAAGATATCTATATCTTCAGAAGAACAATAGCAGTATCTCTGGTGGCAACTTTGTGACTTGTGAGTCATTCAAGTGGCAAGAGAGGTGTGCGCTGAGACGATTCCGCGCGGGTTTGCATTGCAGTTCAGTTCCCCGCGTTTTCTTTTCTTTTTTCCCCACGATATTCGCCACGCTGGAAAATTCTATTCCGTTTTGCACGACAATATTTCCTCTTTATTTATTCCTTGAACAACAAAACAACTGAATGATGTATTGCGTTGCACTAGCTGGCGAAATGCATCCGAAACCTGATCATCCGGAATTCCAGATATTGTTTAGAAAACCCATTAATCTTATCTAAGCTTTTTTAACGCGAAAATCTCATCTAACATGAACAGATGAGGTGCCATCCAGTTACTTTTTCTTCAAACAAAAGCCAAGGTAGAAAACCCATGCAGAAACCGTCTAAACATCGAAGAGAATAATCATGATCCACCGCCAAGTGGGCCCGGCCGAACTCTATACTCCCTCGAGCTCGTGTGGGTCCGGGCAGTCAGCGAGCCACGGCCGGGGTGAAAACGGAAAGCAGTTAAACCAAGCGCCCGCTTAGCCGATAGTGGCGCTAAACCCTCTCCTAATCCTAATAATCCAACTGCGGTAAACGGGCC
Source organism: Poa pratensis (assembly GCA_947311845.1). Taxonomy (NCBI): domain Eukaryota; kingdom Viridiplantae; phylum Streptophyta; class Magnoliopsida; order Poales; family Poaceae; genus Poa; species Poa pratensis. The sequence continues at coordinate 66,017,827 of CAMZMU010000042.1, forward strand.
AATCCGTAAACCTGATAAACCCTCTTAATCCTAATCCAACCACAGTAATTATCCAAATATCCCCCGGCGCTATAAATAGGCGGGCACCCGATCCCACCTCTCCTCATCATCACACCCTCCTGCTCCTCCCGGCGCTCACCTCCCTTCCTTCCAGAACCTTCGATCGCTCGTAGCTGCTTTTTCGTTCGTTTCGCCATGGCGGTGGATCTGACCCCGAGGCAGCCGACCAAGGCCTACGGCGGCGACGGCGGCGCCTACTACGAGTGGAGCCCCGCGGAGCTGCCCATGCTCAGCGTCGCCTCCATCGGCGCCGCCAAGCTCTCGCTCGCCGCCGCCGGCATGTCCCTGCCCAGCTACTCCGACTCCGCCAAGGTCGCCTACGTCCTCCAAGGTATGGTACCCGCCGATCCGGTCCGCTCGTGGCGCTGTTGTCTTGTTGTTCCGTTCGCTGTGCCATCGATCGGACGTGTTCCGACTTCGATGCTGCTCTCTGCCTCTCTGAGGTACGAGAATTTTGGTGGTTGGAGTAGATGGTCCTGGATTGCTTGAGTTTATTCGTTTATGCTGTGATGATTTAGATCGAATGCGGTAGTAGATTGGAACTGTACAGACTGTCAGCTCTCCAATTATTTGTCCACTGCAGTGCACGATGTGGCCTGTTCTGAATCCGTGGTTGTTTACTGTTTAGTTTCGTCAGGTTACCTGTCTGCATCAGATGCCCCTTATGTGGAATCAACTGCAACACTTATTTGTAGCTGAATTATTCGTGACAACAATCCGGTTAGGAGTAGTTTATTGAGTTGTATAATATGTCATTTGTTTTTGTAATCAAATCAACACACAATACTCGTGTCCTAGTCTTTTAAGAGGTTGCTATCTTCCATCTCTTTTATCAAAACAGCATAAACCACTCGTGTCCCAGCCTGTGTTTTATCAAATCTCTCTGTAATGTCAACACGAATCAATCCTGCTCTGATATAAGAACAACACAATTATAATCATGCAACCAGTACTAGCGTCACATTTGTTCTGTTTGGGAGTTGATTAGTGGCAGTAAATTATCATAGAAAATTGCTATTGCTTCTGTCTAGAAATTACTCCTTATTAACTGTATGTGCTTGTTTTTACCCTGCCGGTTTTATTAAATCAACTCACAAATACTCGTGTCCCAACCTATGTTTAATTAAATCTTCTGATTGTCACAACTTGGATACATGTCTGCTTTTATGATTTATACACGACACACTTCTGATTATGCAACCAATACTGTGTCACATTTGTTCTGTTTCAGGATATTGTGTTTGTTTCTTTCGATGATTGCGTACTAACACTACTGTTGATACTTTACTTGCTTTGATCCTTGATTAGGCAAGGGAACCTGCGGTATCGTCCTGCCTGAGGCTACTAAGGAGAAGGTGGTTGCTGTGAAGGAGGGTGACGCTCTGGCGCTCCCCTTCGGCGTGGTCACCTGGTGGCACAACACCCCTGAGTCGGCCACTGAGCTCGTCGTCCTCTTCCTTGGCGACACCTCCAAGGGCCACAGGCCTGGCCAGTTCACCAACTTTCAGCTCACGGGCTCCAGCGGCATCTTCACCGGCTTCTCCACGGAGTTCGTCGGCCGCGCCTGGGACCTCAAGGAAGAGGACGCTGCCAAGCTCGTCTCCAGCCAGCCAGCCTCTGGCATTGTCAAGCTCACCGCTGGACAGAAGCTCCCAGAGCCTGTCCCTGAGGACCGGAAGGACATGGCCCTCAACTGCCTGGAGGCCAAGCTGGACGTGGACATCCCCAACGGTGGCCGTGTGGTGGTGCTCAACACTGTCAACCTGCCGCTGGTGAAGGAGGTTGGCCTTGGTGCTGATCTTGTGAGGATTGACGCCCACTCCATGTGCTCCCCTGGGTTCTCCTGTGACTCGGCGTATCAGGTGACGTACATCGTCCGTGGTAGCGGCCGCGTGCAGGTCGTCGGCCCTGACGGCAAGCGCGTGCTGGAGACCCGCATCGAGGGCGGCAGCCTTTTCATCGTGCCACGTTTCCATGTCGTTTCCAAGATCGCTGATGCCTCCGGTATGGAGTGGTTCTCCATCATCACCACCCCCAAGTAAGAAACGCAATATGATTGTTGGTATTTCATTGTATTGTCGAATTCCACGCTTATCAAGCGGATTATGCTTATGATGATGTGTGTTTTTGTTTGTGCAGCCCGATCTTCAGCCATTTGGCAGGGAAGACCTCGGTGTGGAAGGCCATCTCGCCGGAGGTGCTGGAGGCGTCGTTCAACACGACACCGGAGATGGAGAAGCTCTTCCGGTCCAAGAGGCTCGACTCGGAGATCTTCTTCGCCCCCAACTAGGAAGCCATTTGTTTGCTCGTCGGCCAGTCTTCTTAGGAAATTAATAATTTTAGGAGATTCGAGGCTGTCGTTTGTTAAACAGTGTGTTCGTGTGTGACCGTCCGAGCTGGTTTCAGAACTGAGAATGCAATCGATATATCGCTTGATAATGTTTCCATCTTTTGGGTGAATTATCGTCTGCTATGCTATTTATTCTCAAGCAATTGTAAAATGTTGGCTTTGTTTTTTTAAGAAAATGTTTATCTTACCCCTTTTTTTTCCTCTGGGAGTTTCTTTGCTGGAAAATATCGTTTTTGGTTTCCACTCTTGCCTCTTTTGTCCCTCATTTACAGGGCATCGTGGGTGGTATCTTTATCACCTAAACACCAATGAGGAAATTTCTAGAAATTTTGAAAGTTTTGTCGCATTTTGTTTTTTACAGATTGGTAGACAAATTTTTGCCAACATAACCAGTAGCATGTAGAGAAAAGTAACAATATGAGGCACAAAATTTTGCCAACTACCAGCATATGTTGATACGATTCAAAATATGTTTTTTTAATTTTGAACTAATTCTAGTTCAAAACTGCAACATTTCGTTTGGAACGGAGGTAGTACTTCGGATAAACTCGGCAGAGTAGCATTACCCAAATTACGCAGTAGAACATCACCAGTCACCACTAACAGAAAAGGTCGTGGGCATATGGGCGCGTGTATTTGCTTCTGTGTGGGGCTTGTATGGTGGCCTGTTCTGGGGAGAATGCAATTCCACAATTATGAGGATCTCTCTCTTGCGTATCCTGAGACGTACAAAATGTTTTACGGTCGGTGCACAAATTATCATTGAATCTTCAAATATCAATGCATTATCAATAATTTATGGATTTATTTAATTTATTTTTAGATTCGTGCATTGCCAAGATATTTCCTGATACATTGTAAATACCCGTGGTTTTTGAGAAAATTAACAGTAGGGGTCGTCCCTACTGTTTTGCGCGTAAAAAAAACACGCATTAACATATTTTTTGTTTTATCAATACATCAATGAATCTATGAATAGGAATAATATCATTTTTTGGATGCAAAGTCAACGCTTATAATAAGCGGGAGAGATCCTCATATTTGTGGAAAAACTGCGTTTCCTGATTTTGAGCTGAATCTGAAACCTTACAGGACCCTAGCTACTTTTGAATGGCCAGCCCCTGTTTTCTCCTCTTAAAGATTTTTTGAGCTGCTTCATAAATTTAAGATCATTGATTACATATGTTGTTGCGCGGGTGCGTCACTTGGTAACAAATGTATTTTATTGTCTCTTGGGCACACATCCAACAGACATCTCATACACCCAAGATTTTTTACTTTGTACTCGCAAGCTGTAGTACAGTAGTAGAGTACCAAGATATTTAGAGATATTGGAATAGTGACAAGCAAATATAAACACGCTATTGTATACTAATGTCGCAACAAATATGTCTTTGATGAATGTGCTTTTGTCATATGTTTATGCTTTGATTAGTTTTGGAAAAGATGATGCAAACTAAATTTTGAAGAAATAACATAATTTTCGTTACAAAATAATTTTCCACATTAGTACATGTTTAATTATAATGATAGACATTTGAATGCAAAAATGATCTTTGAATATTGTATTAACAACATAGTTGTGTGGGTAGTTTTTTCATATGAAATAAGAATTAACAATTTGCTCTCGGAGTTGTATCAATGCAAAAACAAGTTAACATCGCTAACTAAATACGTTATCAAGATATAAAATTGTTTAGTATAAATATGTAATGTAGACCCACAAAGTGGTATGACCGGTTGTACATGTGGATTCAATCTTTGGCATATCCTAATCTTGCTACGCAAGCTCCACGATCTTGTTGACATACATCACCCACGTCAGTGGCCATGTTAGATCATCTGCCCCGAGAACAAGTGTGTCTTAGTGAGCTGCATCGAGACAACCTATATGTGTAAGAATTTATTTATTTAGCGAATTAAGTAAAATAATTCTATAGATGAGATAGTTTGGCTATTACATTATCTCGAATCTTCAATATAAAGAGTAATGCCGCACAATCGAATTTTCACTATCACAGTTAACTGAACTTCTTAGCGCTTTACTTCTCCCGTGCAGGACACATCTTTCATTTTCAACATTTAATTTTTTGTGAAGTTATTCACAGTACTTTCTGATTTTGTTTATTTTACATCAACAAATACTTTATGAAACACTTCTTACAACATTTGCAAATCTCACGATAGTCAATTCGCCCGAGACTTGTGACGCCTCGAGTGTGCCCAAAATTCTCGTAATAACATTTGCGTGTGCTCTTTGCGGGATTAATATTCTTACTGTGGAAACTGCAGTTACAAACTTGTGCACTTGCAGGCTATCAAACACGTTTTATGTCGCCGTTGTCGTGGAACCTGGCGCTAAGTGTTAGTTCTTCACTAATTTGCCGGTATTGTTGTTGCAGATGCTCTTTTTTTTTTGAAAGCCCACGTATATTCAACAACATACCACATACACAGTACACAGTACAGAAAGAAAATACAGAAGTTCATACGTAGGGGAGTCAGAACCTAAGCAAGCTTCAGCGTCTCCACCGGCATCGAGGACGAAGGCCGCCGACCTCCTTCTCACCACGCCCCGAGAGCACCTCTCCTGTTGAAGACCGCCGCAAGAACCTGTCTCGCACAGAGGATCTACGCGCTCAGAAAGATCGTATCTTCCACCTTTTATTGATAGAATTCCCAAGGAAAGACTTCGGGAGAATCTTGTTAAAATTATAAGGTCTTATATTGTTGATTTTAATAATTCATTTGCCAATGTAGCCATAAATCCTAAACTAGATAAAACTACGATTCCTCATTGGTTCCCTGCGCCCCGTGATAGTGTACGCAGTCCTCGTGTGGAGCATTTTCTTCCAGCGCGCAATTCTTCACGTACAATAATTTCATTCATCGGACACGAGAAATTTTCTTTTATTGAATAACAATTCCTTTCGATGTGGTACTTGCATAGTCATCATCTACTCGTAAACTATTATTGAACAGTTGCTAAACTTAATCGAAAAAGAAGTATTAGTAGTGATCTTATCTAGACGTTCGAGCTGCTCTCATATTTTCTGAACCTAGAACAACTGATACTGAGATTCCATGCAATTTCTTTTTCTTCAAACAAAAGCCAACACAGAAAAAGGTTTGTAAACGTGAAAGATCGGCAGCTTAACAACCAAGTAATAAAGCTCTAGAGCTTCCTCAGGCTCGATGGGCAGTTGGCCACGCCCAACGTTCGGTAAAATCGGAAAGCGGTTAAGCCCGGATAAGATAATCACCCGAGCCGATGCTAACCGATAAACCCTCGTTAATCCAAATCGTGATCCTGATCCAAGTGCAGTTAATATCCACGTCGGCCTTCCTCGGGGGTGCTATAAATAACAGCACCCGATCCCGCCTCTCCTCATCACACCCTCCTGCTCCCGCCGCTTCCCTCTTCCGTTTCGATCGTCGTAGCACGTGCTCCTGCTTTTTCGTTCGTTTCGCGATGGCGGTGGATCTGACCCCGAGGCAGCCGACCAAGGCCTACGGCGGCGATGGCGGCGCCTACTACGAGTGGAGCCCCGCGGAGCTGCCCATGCTCGGCGTCGCCTCCATCGGCGCCGCCAAGCTCTCGCTCGCCGCCGGCGGGATGTCCCTCCCCAGCTACTCTGACTCCGCCAAGGTCGCCTACGTCCTCCAAGGTATGATACCGCCGATCGATCCGCTCCTCGTGCCCTCTCGTCTTGGGATCGCAATTCGGTTGTGCTTTTTTTTTTCGTCAGATTATCTGTCGACTGCATGATGTGATTGAAACTGAACAGAGTTGTCGCTCTGCTCTGAACTAACTTGTCGGCTGCACGATGCGGATTCTGAAGTCGCGGTTATTTTGTTTCGCCAGATTATCTGTTTAACTCATGATGGGTTCAGTCCATGTTGTCAGGTTATGGTTAGGTGTTTGCATCAGATCCCACTTATTTGAGATCAGCAACGAACAACTGTGTCTAGCCAAGTTATTTGTTACAACATCATCACAACTGTCAGGTTGAGATTAGTTTACTGAGTTGTTCTATTATTAATGTGATTAAATCTATTAGTTTAAGAGGTTGTTATCGTCCATCTCTTTTATAAAATCAGCATACAGTACTCGTGTCCCAGCCTGTGTTTAATCAAATATTCAATTACTTCTCTAATGTCAAAAAACTTGGATGCGTGATCAAAAACACATCGAACTTATGATGATGCAATGCAACCAATTCTAGTGTCCCATGTGCTCTGTTTTAGGATTTCGTTCTGTAAATTATCGTAGTACATTTTTTCTCTTTTCTTTCATTGAATTGCGTACTAACACGACGCTTTGTTGGTTTGGTACTTGATTGACCAGGCAAGGGAACCTGCGGCATCGTCCTGCCTGAGGCCACCAAGGAGAAGGTGGTCCCCGTGAAGGAGGGCGACGCCCTGGCGCTCCCCTTCGGCGTGGTCACCTGGTGGCACAACACCCCTGAGTCGGCCACCGAGCTCGTCGTCCTCTTCCTCGGCGACACCTCCAAGGGCCACAGGCCCGGCCAGTTCACCAACTTCCAGCTCACCGGCTCCAGCGGCATCTTCACCGGCTTCTCCACTGAGTTCGTCGGCCGTGCCTGGGACCTCAAAGAGACCGATGCCGCCAAGCTCGTCTCCAGCCAGCCGGCCTCCGGAATCGTCAAGCTCACCGCTGGGCAGAAGCTGCCCGAGCCCGTCCCTGAGGACAGGAAGGACATGGCGCTCAACTGCCTTGAGGCCAAGCTGGACGTGGACATCCCCAATGGCGGCCGCGTGGTGGTGCTCAACACCGTGAACTTGCCGCTGGTGAAGGAGGTTGGGCTTGGTGCCGATCTCGTCAGGATCGACGCACACTCCATGTGCTCCCCGGGGTTCTCCTGCGACTCGGCGTATCAGGTGACATACATCGTCCGCGGCAGCGGCCGTGTCCAGGTCGTCGGCCCCGACGGCAAGCGCGTGCTGGAGACCCGCATCGAGGGTGGCAGCCTCTTCATCGTGCCGCGCTTCCACGTTGTGTCCAAGATCGCCGATGCCTCTGGCATGGAGTGGTTCTCCATCATCACCACCCCCAAGTAAGGAAACATCTATTATTTGGCATTGCATTTTTGTTGAATTCCATAATGTTTAGCTAATGCTAGTGGTATGTCTGTGCAGCCCGATCTTCAGCCACCTGGCCGGGAAGACCTCGGTGTGGAAGGCCATCTCGCCGGAGGTGCTGGAGGCGTCCTTCAACACGACGCCGGAGATGGAGAAGCTCTTCCGGTCCAAGAGGCTCGACTCGGAGATCTTCTTCGCCCCCAACTAGGAAGCCATCCGTCTGAGCGTCGGCCGGTCTGTCTTAGGAAATAAATAATTTTAGGAGAGTCGATTCTGTCGTTATTTTGATCAATCACCTCAGCACTGGCAGAACAAAATGTTACTGTCAGGCCGTCGTTTGTTAAGTCGTGTGCGTGTGTGTGTGACCGTCCGAGCTGGTTCAGAACTGAAGAATGCAATCGATATATCGTATAATCTTTAAATCTTCTCGGTGAATTATTGTCTGCTATGTTATCTATTATTCTCTAGGAGCTGTTAAGCTTTGGCTTTCTTCTTTTTTTTTTACTTTTTTTTATGTCCTCTGTTTCTTCTGAACATCTTTTGTTGGTAATCATCTTCTGTCTCCACACATCTTGTGTGTGTGTTTGGTCAGTAATGCTACACCTACGGGAATATCTTACGGAAAAGCTCCTACGGGATGACGTGTGGTCCGACGTGGAGGCCACGATCGCTGAGCGTGAGAATAGCTGCTGATCGAAAGAAGAAAAAAACGATATATGCCGATAATTACGCAAGGAAAAACAAACTGCTCGGTTTGCCCTTATTTTAGAGCATTAGATTGAACAGATTTTCTTCGCCCAAAGTGTACCGCGCGATGCAATGTTCACCTTGGCGAGCGAGAACGCGGTGGTTGTCTTCGTTCAGATTGACCAGGGCGGCTGCAGTGTCAAAGCTATCTATGCCGCCTTCTCTGTAGCAGTTTCAATGCTAGCTGAAAGCTGATCAGTTGAAGACTTGAAGCAAGTCGACATTGTCGCCGATCATCGATCATCAGTGATTCAGTGCCCAGAACGAAGTTAACTCTCCGATCAATTCTGAAAATTTTCCGGACAGGAAAATTGGTCCAGCCTCATTGACCAACTTCCGGCGAGGGAGAGATCACCGAGCCGGAGGTCGTCTCGCCCCTCGAACGAGCATGCCGCTGTGCCTTGGAAGAGATCACCATGCCGGGCCACCACAAGAGAGCTCGCCTTGCTGAGCCGTGACGGAGCACCTGGCCGCCCGTGCTGCCACGGAGGACCTCGCCGTGCGGCGCTGGGAAGAAAGACCTTGCCGTTCGCGGCACCAGCATGACCCGCCGTCGGCCAAAGAGAGAAGGGACAAGGATCCGGGGATTGGGATTTGCGAGCAAGGCTAGGAGACGGTTTCTTGGACTCGTTTTTTCCCATAAAAATCGCTCCTACCATTCTTTACGCCCAGCGATCGTGGCCTCCACGTCATCCCGTAGGAGCTTTTCCGTAAGATATTCCCGTAGGTGTAGCATTACTGGTGTTTGGTTTGTATGGGGAACATCGCTTTCTTGGGCTTGTCTGGGGTTCTGAAGCGTTAGCCAATGCTTTTGAACTGCCTGCTCCGTAGTCTCCCCTGTTATTTTCTTCTGATTGGTGATTAAAGATAGCTGACTATTGGATTCAACTACCATTTATTGGTGTTCTGTTGTTTTACCATGAAATGCAGACTCCATTGTGCATGTATTGAGTTTGAGATTAGTGCACTTCACCTAGTCTCTCTGTAGGTCTATCCAAAGTATGTCCCTACTTTTTCTTGCAAAAATCAAGTCTTCGTACTTTGATGTGTATCGATAGACTTTCATTTCTCCAACTGTCGAGTCCCAATTCCAAGTGTGAGCATTTCTGAAAAAACTACTCTCCACATAAACGAATTCATGAAGACAAAATTGCTAAAAGTCAGGGTGGATTTTTTAAAGGCTCGAGTTTTAAAATTTATTTATTTGTGTTGTCTAATTTATATTTATATTTCAGTTATTTTTTTCAACTGCACTTTTTACAAGATCACACCTTAGGCTCCGTTTAGCTGCTTTGGTTTTTGTAAACCAAAGTATTCCAAGACCATAGTATTGCAACGCCTAGGCAAGAGATAATAAATTTTCTGTAAAACCACATTTTTTGAAAAAAATAGGTTCATGCCTCTTTCTTAATAGTGTAAAGAATCTCAGTTTTTAGAATACTACGGTTTCAAAATTATAGTAATATTCCTCTTCATTTACGGTCGTCGAGAATATGTAACCGTTATCAGCACCTCGATAGTGATATTTGTTTGTACATGCGAGCAATAACTTTTTGTTTTGCTTAGCACGTCCCCCTGCACTAGATGTGGAATTTATTCATGCTAGCTCAACTTTATCTAGCTTTAAATCCAAAATAGTGTTGAAACAATTCCCTTGTTAAAAAAAGTAGGAACCATCGTAGTATGTCCTGGTCCTTTTCTATAGCTTATCAGTGCCATGTGGATTTTTTATGGCATAACGTCAGCTTAATGTATCATTACATAAGTTTTAATTAACTCGTAACATTTCACACGACCTTCCATGTTCCATGCACAATCTCCATGTCAACAATTTATTATTCACACCAAAATCTTAAGAACTAAGGATAGGAAATAGATTTTGTATTAAAATAGTTTTTTCTCTATTTGTGTGGTTTTCTCATAACTATATTTTCTTGCTAACTCAAGGAGTTGCACACATGAGTTCCCATTCCCACGATAAAGTGAATATAGTAATACACTATTGTTAGGAAATCTGCTTTCCCTCATATCTATATGTGTAGATGCACCCGTAACCAAAAATTGCATTTTATCAAAAAATCGAAACGAAAAATTCGGGTGTACATCTGCACATTTTATATATGTCCGCATACAAAGTTTTGTGAAAAAAAATATATATTTGCTTGTTTAAAAACGATAAATTAATATGACTTTTCACGAGATTTTTTTGTCTTTATACACAGGCCACACATAATGTTTTTTTCCACGAAACTTTGTGTGCGAACATAGAATATGCAGATGTACATTTTTGGAATTTTTTGTCAATTTCAAATGAATTTTATAGAATGGTTGTATCTGGACCTATGAGAGAAAACATTTTAATTCCCTTTCAAGTCATATCGCGACCCAACTTAGTTTGGCCAATAAGACCTGCTACATTTTGAAGCGTCACTAGTAATAACATGAAGTTTAACATACTTGTCCAGTTGTATGCATCTTAATATATAATCACTATTGAAATATAATTGGTCGAGTTTGTTGCCTAGTAAAGTTCTAACATTTAGATGAAGTAGATAACACGTTGCAAGATGTATGAATGATGAAAAAAGCTGACTTGTTGATCCCAAATGTAACAAAACGTTTATCATCTTTAGGAATTACCAATGTACATTATCTCGCTTTATATTTTAATGCGTCAATCACCAAATTTAAGTGGGACACTTTGTCACTCATCTAAGAAAATATAGATCAAATCATCAAAGTATTATCAAAATTCAACGTTCTAAATCTGGCTTCATGGAGCAAGTTTAGATTTTTCATACTTGTTTACGGGCACATTGATAGATTAAGCAACGATGCTGTCGTTGTTCCGTCACTACCATGGATGTCAACTCCTGATTAATGGTGTACTTCACTCTGGTCTTCACTGATTCACTTCCAAGGATGCTGCCACTTGGATGTAGACCTGCGATGGAATAGAATTCGGATGCGCTGACGCTCAAACCTCTAGTCCTAAACGATAAACATGGACAAATTTTGAAAACGAAATTCATCATTCTTTTACTTGAGATCCCCCTCCTATACTCCATTTGGAAAATTATACACCAGGTGGATATCGCGGCTCGTTAACGCCTCATGACAAGGGGTTTCTTTAGCGTTAAGATATGGACAAGCTGTTGCTGCTCTTCTTCTCCGGTGAAATATTTGGGTGCTTGATAATTGTGGTGAAGGCAAGTTGCAGCAGTACAACCGTTTGTATCCTCCTAGTTTTATGTTGGTTGTATCTGTTTTAAATCTGTATCCGTACTGTTATTATGATTACAACTAATGTATGCCTATAGGCGTACACCGTCTCAAAAAAGAAGAAGAATCCCGACCCATCCACCCCCGTGTGGCGGCGCTGCGCACACCGGGGTGCTCCTGTCGACCGTCCCGACACTCCCTCACGCACCTCCCCTCCCGTAGCCGTCGCTGGGGACGTCACTGGCCTAAGCCCGTGTGGCGTGCCGACAGCGGCGGCAGTTCTCCTCAGCCACGATCTGGATCGGCGTGGCGGCGCCCTACTCCGTCCTAATCTACGACAGTGACGCGGGGCGGCGGCGGTCCGGGTTGGCGTGCAGGCGGTGGCAGCGTACATGATAACAGGGTGGCAGTTTTGATCTGGGCCCAGATGGGTCCCGGCGGGCCAGGCGTCTGTCCTGACCTCCGACTCCGGCAATGGCAGCAGATCCTGGGCTAGATCCGCAACACGAGGACGTCGGGGGCTCCGGCCCTGGGCGTGGTGGTGGTGGCCTCCTTCCTTGTCGGAGGTGGTCAGCCAGCTGGCTGTGGTGGATCCCTGGATCCCACAGTTAGCCCCGTCGGCGAGTTGGTTGCCGATGAAAACCGAGCTTCGACTTCGTTCAAGCTGACGATGGAGGCGTCTACGCGTCGTAACCTTGGTGAATGCATTGTCATGCTATCACCGTCTACCCACTCGTGCTGCTCCGGGGGAAACCCCAGACCGGGTTTTCCGGATCGGACAATGGCGGCGCTCTCGGTGCCGCTCTCCCTCATCGGGGCATTCTTTTGTGGAGCAGTTGTTGGACGGAGATGGAAGAATGAAGCTCTACTGCATTGTCGATGGAGAGTTTCGGCGGCGTGACGCCATGGGTCTTGCTGACGGATGTGTGACGATGGACACGCGCAGGACGGTGCGTTGTCTGGTGGCGACGTTGACGGCAGGTCTGACAAGGTCATTACGGTCATCTCTCTGAAAATGGGTTGGTGGAAGACGGCGGCTGTGACTTCTGAGTGTGTGCATGTGGTGTGCGCTGAGTGTCTGCTGGGCTGGTTTATGCTCCCAGCTCGCTATTGGGCGGCTTGGTGGAAGTCTTGGTGCGTCAGCGAGTTATCACCTGTACTGTGACTTTTCAGGCTGATTGATATATTTTCTTGTAAGGTTTTGGTGATTTTTTTTTCCTTTTTATTAATAAAAATAAAGCTGTGTTTGATGTAGAGTCTCTGGGTTATCCTCCATTCCCCAAAAAATATCATTCTTTTACTTTTGGCCGCATCATTCGTAGATCGCTACGAAAAGATCCGGAAGCGAAGCCACGTACGCGAGCAGAGCAGAACGACCAGATGCTTCTGACGCAACAAGCCAACTGCGTGGTCGGCTCGGCTCGGCAGCAACGGCGTGGGAATGTCTGGATCCGTTGTTCGCCACTGTCAGGTGGGCCCACGTGAGCTGGTGTGATTATTGCTGCGGCCTCAGTGTGTGGCACCACGTGGGAGCTGAATCTGGTTGTTAGCCGCTGTCTACTCTGGCCAGTCTTGCTCAAGGACCCCTTGAATCACTCGTATTTGAGCTCCACTCACTAGCTGTTGTATAAATTCGCAAGGAAAAATATATCGACGTCTCGGTTATTTCCCCTGGCGGCAGGGCTTCTCATCATTGGTTTGGTTACTTAGTTATGTAATTACTCCTTGTTGATGTTGATATGAGATTCATTACATGGTTGTTAAAGCCTGCTGGAAATAATATGGAAATTGTGCGGATTCTACACGAAAGCAATTTACTTGAGGGGAAAAACAACGGGAAAGGCGTAAAGTGTGGCGTTGGTGATTGAATTTTTTTCACGTTTTCTGTCCAGAGTTCTCCAGTTTTCATGCAAATATTTGAAATCCCTATCTGACTGGGATATAGGTAACATGTAGGGGTTCTGACTAAAATCAGTTACAAGAATTTGATCTTCGGTTCGGCCTAATTCCATACGTGAGTATAAATGAAAAGAAACAAAGAAAAAACCTAGCGTCACAAATATGACCATCCTTGATGATTGGATAATTCATGAGCATATATCTATTTGGGGATCTTACAAGTTGAGATTTTTTTATTTTGTCGTTTCTTTCTAGGGTGGTTCAATATTTGTAATGCTAAGCTTAACTATCGACACACGAGATATATATAGCCAATTTCACATCACATCCGTTTTTTTTCTATACCATGGTATGACGTGCCTGGAACACTATAATTTAGGTTCATCCGGATCACCAAATTTTGATCATGATATACACCTCTCAACAACTAGAAACATAAATAACTAACAAGGGATTGTATTATACTCCATAACTCAAAGAACTACTAAAGGGTTGCCGAAAAAAAGAACTACTAAAGGGTCTAAATGAAAAAAGCTCACTTCTCGCGCCACATATATTATGCTCCAACCTTTGCGTGATCACAGTTTAAACCAGAAATTATCCGAACACCTTTCCGAAAATGCCCCCAAACTCCTCACTTATCTCTTCCTAGCCCTCGTCGCCGGCTCCGGCGCCGCGGCGGCCCGGCGCCACCCGTCCCGGCGAACTTCACCGCGTCCGGTAACCCCGTCTACATCTGGCCTCTGCCGAAGAACTTCACCTCGGGGACGCAGACCCTGGCCGTTGACCCCGACCTCGCGCTCGACGCCCAGGGCCCCGGCGGCGCCGCCGCGGCCGTCGCGGAGGCGTTCGAGAGGTACAAGTCCCTCATCTTCTCCCCGTGGGCCCACGCAGCGCGCCCCGCGTCGGGGGAATTCGACGTCTCCAAGCTCACCGTCGTCGTCGCCTCCGCCAATGAGACGGTACGGCCGTTTTGTTCCTAGTGTGCCTGCCATGTTTGGTTGTCATTTGCTTCGTCTCGGCAAGTGCGGGAGTGTGAAATTTTCCACCAATTTTTGGATGTAGCTGGAGCTGGGAGTGGACGAGAGCTACACGATCTACATCGCGGCTGCGGGTGGCGTCAATTCCATCGTCGGTGGAGCAACTATAGAGGTGGTGCTTTTCCTCTCCCAGTATATTGTTTGTAGTGATTTTGGCGAAATGGTTCGCCATAAATTTTCGTGAGCTCAGTTGATTGGGTTTTGTTAGTCCATTAGTATGGAATTGCTGCATGTATTGGTGAACCCAGTAGGTTTCCAGTGAAATATACCGATGCGATGCAGATGTGTGACTGTAGAACACTGTTTATCTTTGGATGAACTTGTTTCCGTTAGGATTTGAGCAGAATGTTTCACTTTATTTTGTGTCCACGTGTAATCAAATGTCTATTGCTCTATGAAATGATGAATCATCCAGTGATGGTTTACTACTCAATTTGATTGTGCAGCTTTGATATTTCGATGTGTGTAATGAACTGTAGACTAAAAAGTGCAAAACACTAAGCTTTGGGTTATCTTCCTATCAACTGTTATTGAAATGTGCACATTGCTATGCGTTATGTTAACTGAATTTGGTTAGTGCTTGTGGATCATATGCCATTTCAAATAGAACATCATCTCTGGATATTCATAGGTCTATGACATCTAACCGCTATGTTAGACTTTTCAGGGAACTGAAATAAAAATATTGTAGTTATATTATATGTACATTATTTTAATTTTATCAGGAATAATGTAACCTAAAAAATTGCTCCATCTTTCTCTTTTATGCACAAGGATACTGTAGCTGAAGCTATTTATTTGTTTGTCCTTGTAGGCTAATACTATATATGGAGCTATTCGTGGATTAGAGGTATGATCATGCTCCATTTCCAACTTTTTTTTATGTTAATAACCCTGCTAGTTGTAATCGTGTTGTTCATATTTAAAGAGCTGGTTATAGAGCTGATAAAGTGTTCGATGTAAGATTCTTGAGCTTAATCACTCAATTGATGATATCTATAATCGGATGTGTACATTCACTAATCAGCGCTATGCTGATCTTGTAATTATTTTCTATTGTGCTATAGTTTCATGGATTATGTTATCTCCTTTTTTATAATAATTATAAGATTTTAGATGTTTTCCAGAAAGTAATTTTCCTCTTTGTATCGTTTGACAGACATTCAGTCAGCTATGTGTTTTTAACTACGATACAAAAAATGTCGAAGTGCGCTCTGCACCATGGTACATTCAAGATGAACCACGCTTTGCTTTTCGTGGCTTGCTACTAGGTAAGCAACAATACGCTTATCCTATTGTGACCAGATATCCACTGCAATGTAAATACAGAATGCCAAGCTGATTAGTCTTCCCGCTGTTATATCTGTACTGCAGACACCTCAAGGCATTACTACCCAGTTGACGTGATTGAGCAAGTCATTGACTCCATGTCATTTGCTAAGCTGGTAACATATTGTCTTTTGAATCTTGCTACTCCCTCTGATCCCTAATTAGTGCCGCGAGGTGTACAGAAATTTGTACTATCATAGTAGTTCCTCTGCGACACTTTTTGTGGACCGGAGGTAGTAGTTTTTTTTTATCTCAATTACTTCTCCTTCCCTCCATGGTGATATACTTAAACCTGGAGTTATGTCCAGTAGAACGTTCTTCATTGGCACATCATCGACGAACAATCTTTTCCGTTGGAGATACCATCATACCCAAATCTATGGAAGGGTTCATATTCAAAATCAGAGCGTTACACTGTGGAAGATGCACAGTATATTGTCAGGTATGTTAAGTTTTTCATAGCTTTTGTATATTACAATCTTCTTTATGTTCTATTGTCAAGATTCTTCATCCACATTTTTCTGACCGATGTTCTCTAATTATTTGCACCACGACCTCTCATGTGAATTTACAATGCTAAAGCTATGCTAAGAAAAGAGGTATGCTTCCATATCTGACTGAGTGCCCTTGTTCTTTCTTTTTTTGCTAAGAATAGAAACATGCTGAGAAATTCACACTTGTAGAACTCTTCATACAGTTTAATGCTTATCTGGAAAGACCCTCATTCTCACTATTGTTAACTTTTCTCAGGAATTCATGTCATGGCAGAAATCGACGTACCTGGTCATGCAGAATCATGGTGAGTTTTCATATAGACTTACATGTTATGTTTGGATAGTTGGATACCTAAACTTCTTGAGAGAAAATTTTCTCAGAAGTTATGTGAGGCCTCTCATAGTGTTCCACCTTGCCGCTATCTCTTAGCACTCTACACCGGCGCAGAATTATTTGAGGATAGAAGATACAGCCTTCTCTTACCTTAGATACCGTCTCTACACGCAATCTAATACTCCCTCTGTTGCATAATAAGACGTTTTAGAGATTTCAATATAGACTACATACGGAGTAAGATGAATGAATCTACACTCTAAAATATGTCTATATACATACGAATCAAGCAAAAGGAAAAAAACTAGAAAGTCTTACATTTAGGAACGGAGGGAGTAGTAGATAGATCATTAAAATTGTGTACTGACCATCCAATTAGACTCACCTGGGGTCTACCATAATAAATAGTTGGCCTATGTAAAGTACAATGCCCAGGGATTGTTGTATTTAAACATCGAACATGCACTAGGGGATGGTGTTAAGAGATGATGCATTCTGAGTGGCCTATGTAAGACCAGTTACTCCTGTGCAAATAAACAAACCAGCAGCTGTTGTTTTTTTTAGTGTCATATAGTTGCAACTCGTGAAACTCACGAAGTTCTGAGTAACGAACCAGCTGGTTGCTCCAGGCTCCAGTATTTGTCCCATGAGTACGACAATATAATTTATCACTATTTGTGCTATCTGATTCAGTAATTTAACAGAGTACATTGCATACTGGCGCATATAGCCAATACCCAAGAAAACGAGGATTTATTAAATAGGTTATCTGACTAGGAAATTAAACATTGCAAACTAAGTGTTGTTATTTCCCATGATTCTTGTTATATGAAGTCCCCATCGTCTTCTGCTCTCGGAACTTATGCACACATTTATATATCTACAGGGGAAATGGATATCCGAAGCTTTGGCCTTCTCCTAGCTGTACAGAGCCGTTAGATGTCTCTAATAATTTCACATTCGAAGTAATATCTGGAATTTTGTCAGGTTAGTTCCTTACCTTTTTTGTGTCAAATTCGGCTAACCTGTATAAGCAATTCAATATTATCACTGCGGCATGTACTCATCTTCCTGGCTTTGTTTGATCCTGAATGTTATTTGTCTTGGAAAGTGGAAGTGTAACTGCCTCCTAGGAGGATTGTAAACCCAAATTCTACCTTTTGAACGAAATGAAACGCAAAGGTTCTTTGTGTTTTCTCAGAAAAAGAAATTATGCGATATGAAATGAGCAAAGGCGTATTATGCATTTGTGCTGTCCATCATGGACATCAGAATTTACATTTGTTTGGTGCTATTCCTAGTCGTGGTTCTTCACAAATGAGTACTTATATGGACTGGTCAACTCATTTTTTTGTTGCCTAATTTTGACCATTATAAGCTCGCCCTGTCACTCATGAAGGTAACTGATAATTTCATGGACCAGTAATTTGTTAGAATTTATAACCTGCTATCTGTAGGGCCTAGGCTGATAATTTGATGCCCTAGGTTGAATTGGACATTTCAGTTCCATAGAAGCACAAGTAGGTTCTCTTGACCACTGATTAGCAGTGCAAGGTGTACATTATTCTATCTAGGTAGAGTAGGGCCATCCTCCTGTACAATATCTGCCGACAATATAATCATAATAATATTACACAATAATTACCAGAGTGCAATGGCAGTTCTGGAACAATATGTTTCCTGCAATATAATCGACCTGCCAACTTATAATTTTGCTTTACCTTTTCTTCAGATATGAGGAAGATCTTCCCATTTGGGCTGTTTCACTTGGGTGGCGATGAAGTATATACAGGTTGGTCTGTTTTATCTTGCCTAATACGAGACAGTTTGTTAGTAATAACTTAGGATGTTCTAAAAATGGAGCACGTATCTTCCGATTAAACTGCTACAAAATATAGGAACACAATCTTGTGTGCTTGTAGCAAACAGACTACCTCATATTTTGTGAGGCTGCCACGTAGATAGTTGTATATGGATTCTGCATTTTCTTCTTATATGAATGTATGATGCTAAGATATATATTGACCTTTTATGTTCTGTTGTCTTACGTGTTTTTTCCTTCTGCTGAAACTTTTCCACCTCTTCGTCCCAGGTTGCTGGAATTTAACACCCCATGTGAAGCAGTGGTATGTTTTCACGAAAGATTTATTAAGCTTCTTTTTTCCTTTAATTGCTGAACACGACCTATTCCAGGCTTGATGAACGCAATATGACTACAAAGGATGCTTACAAATACTTTGTCCTGAAGGCCCAGGAGATAGCAATCCATCTTAACTGGATTCCTGTAAACTGGTTCGGGCTTTACATTCTTCCTCAACCTATTTGGCCTTTTTATTTAAGAAGAGATGATATTTATCTTTTGTTTGTGGCATGCCACGCTCTTCATCCTGCAGGGAGGAAACCTTCAACTCATTTGGGGAAAACCTCAATCCTCTGACTGTTGTGCATAACTGGTAACTCATAAGTCTGATTTGAGCAATGGAATCAGTTTGTGCCAACCATCTTCAATGCCCATTACGCAAGCTGACTTGCGAAGCTTCACATATTTCAGGATGGGTCCTGGGGTCTGCCCTAAAGTTGTTGCAAAGGGTTTGAGATGTATAATGAGTAACCAAGGTGCATGGTACCTTGATCATCTCGATGTTCCGTGGGAAGAAGTCTACAGGGAGGAGCCACTTGCAGGAATAAGCGACACCGCGCAGCAAAAGCTGGTACTGGGTGGAGAGGTTTGCTTGTGGGGTGAGACAGCAGATACCTCTGATGCTCTACAAACAATATGGCCGCGAGCAGCTGCAGCTGCAGGTATCAACTACACAAGTTTGGAAGTTTTCGTTGTATCCCCGCCTTTTTCTCTAAATTATTTCCAGAGGAACTTATTTATCGCTGTCAAATTACTACAGAGCGTATGTGGAGTCCTTTGGAGGCCATAACCGCCCAAGACCTGGAAACAACGGTCCTGGCACGGCTACACTACTTCAGATGCCTGCTGAATCACCGTGGAATCGCTGCAGCCCCAGTCACAAACTTCTATGCTCGGCGACCTCCAATCGGCCCTGGTTCATGTTTTATTCAGTAAACAGTAATGCAAAGCGTAGATAACACATGAGGGAGTTCGGCCTCAATACACCTCCCATACTGTACCAAAATAGTATCGTCACTTCTACTGTATCGTTTCTGTAAGTTCACATTATATTATTCCACATACCTGTGACGATAAAATCCATAATCCTTCCCTGTGTATTTCAACTCAGAACTCTAATAAAATCATTTTTCGTTTAATCTGACCATTTGCACGCCGTTCAACAGTCCTATTCTTGAACACATGTACCTGGATCAACATGTGCAACTGGCCAATAGGCCAAGCTTACTTGGACTGGTAAACTAGAGAGGTGGTCTGAATCTCAGTATGGATATCCCAATTGTCTTTGCTTACTCTAGTTACATTTGGATTTCCTGGACCCAATCCTGTCAGTTATCACCCTTTGCTGAATTTTTTCTTTGACCTGAAACTCTTGCCGCCCTAGCTGGTCCAAGGTGCGCATTTATGGCGCGTGCGATCTACGGCGACACGTCCGCTGTTCCTGCTTGGAGATGAGGACAAGTTTTTGTCGATTTATCGTCCAAAGGAAAAATCGTTTCAGAAAGAAAATGAAAGTTTTGGTCATCCGTTACAGGTCACTGTCCTCCCATGTCACCACCACCCTTTGGCCTTATGTATCTGCTGCCTTTTTCTTCTTCTATACCTACTGTTCAGTTTGGCAGCGAAGGTGAAGCAAGGAATCATGCTATAAATAATTCTAAGATGATGTGTGAAGCTTTTTTTTCCCTTTGTACCAGAAATAAGAGAAAGGTTTGGCTATTGGACTGGTGACACTGACTGAAGAATTTGCTTGGAACACTGGTATTTTTTGTCCTGGTCTTTGACTGTGACGTGTATCTACTATCTTAACCTCATTTTCTGAATAAAATAGAGGATACGATGGTTTCCGTTGAAGTAACTCCTACAATAATTATTATATGTATCCTGCAGCGTGCTTCCAAGAAGACATCCAAGCGAAATACGGTCAGTCAGTGTGGAGTGGATGTCACAGCTGTAGCTGCCTGCACAAGAGACAATGGACACTTACGTTATTGACCCGAATTGGGAGTAGTATTACTTGTGGATAAATAAGACAAGTGTATACATCAATCTTAGTTACTTTATTGGCCTTGACCAGCTGACCAATAAACAAACAAGAGTATGCAGCCGGAGTGCCGCCGTCGAAACGTTTGGAACATAGTAATTTGTATATGTACTAGCCGTTTGTCTTCATAATAGAAGCACATAACGTAACCACAATATTATTGCAAATGTCACCAGATAAATCAAAACTATACAATTCGAATTGAGCATTGCGTGCAATTCTCGTACACTGAGTCTCCTCACTTCTATGAGCACATGCAATATTTATTCGCTAATAGTCCGACTTCTATGGCGGCTTCATTAATTTTGAAGCTCTGTGACTCTAGTTTTTAGTAGTGTCTATGTGAGAGTATGTGCAGACGGTGGTCGTGTGGGTGCACACATGCTAGCGTTTATGCTGTATACAATGTTTTAAAAACCTAATACTGCAGCAGAATGGAGTATGCTGCCGCCATTCGAAATGCTTGAAACATAAAAATTCAAATTCGTACATCGCACTAGGGTTCGTCTACATACAAAGAGGTAGTATGTCTGGCAAGTTTCCCGAGCATATAACCAAACCACAATTTATTGCTTCAGTACATTTATCACCAAAGCAAACCAAAACTCGCGGTCTGACCACAGAAAAAAAAGATGTGACCACAAACTTATGCTACCGAAGTGAGCATTCGTTCCTTGTCGTACACCAACTCTACTCGCTTCTATGAACAAAAACAATGTATTCTTCTAATTAGAGGCGGTGTTCCTCCTGTTGATAGCGAAACGCCGGTGATCACCCGAAAATTTTAGAACTCCACCACTCTTATTCTTCGGTATTACGTCTGCGCGTAATGACAGATCATTACAACTGAACTTTCACTTAGGAAGACAAATCCCCAATAAATCGAGCTTGGCCACTAGCACAACAAAAATTGCCGTTTTGGTTCCAATTGTCGAAGAGCAGGTGCACCTAACATTTCCGGAGGGGGCAGCCCAACTTGTCTCGCTCGTCTTCTTTCCCTCTCGTGTCGAAGACCAGTCAGCGCCACCCTCCCCGTCAAGCCCGGGCCCCACCCCGCCTCCGCAGCCGTCCGATGCCCCGCCGCGCACGAATCTCCGCGCACGCCCTGCTCCTCAAAACCCTCACCCACTTTAGCTTCTGGCTCTCCTCTCCTTCCCCTTCCCTTCCTCTTCCCCGAGACCGGCGGTGCCCTGCTCGATCTCCCGATCTGCTCGCCCCCGCGCGCTCCGCCTCGCCGAGGACCGCCGCGCCGTCTGCGGGTTCCTGCCGGGGGCGCTCTCTCCTTGGATCAGGTACGGGTTCTTACGGATTTGTTTTGGAACCTTTTTGGGCGAGGAATGGCGTGTGAATCCCGTGGTTTGGCGTGAGCAGGTGGGGGCGGGGCGGGACTGTGATTCGTGGCCCATGGCCAACCCCGACGACGGCAACGCCGCCGCCGGACGGAAGTTCTGGCGCTCCGCCTCCTGGTCGGCGTCCCGGGCCGCCGAGGCGGCGCCGGAGGCGGCGGCGCTCCCGCCACGGCTGCGCCGCCGCCGCTCACCCCGCGGTCCAAGGGCCGGGCCTGCCTCCCGCCGCTGCAGCCGCTCGCCATCACCCGCCGCAGCCTCGACGAGTGGCCCAAGGCGGGCTCCGACGACGTCGGCGAGTGGCCCAACCCCACCACCCCCGGCGCCAACAAGGCGGGCAGCGGCCCGGCTCCGCCAGGCCTGGCGAGGGTCTCCGGCTAGACCTCTCCACCCTCCGCTCCCAGGGCCGCAAGGACCAGATCGCCTTCTTCGACAAGGAGTGCTCTAAGGTCGCCGAGCACGTCTACCTGGGCGACGCCGTCGCCAAAACCGTGACATCCTGCGGAAGAACGCCATCACCCACGTCCTCAACTGCGTGGGCTTTGTCTGCCCGGAGTACTTCAAGTCGGACCTCGTCTACCGCACGCTCTGGCTGCAGGACAGCCCCACGAGGACATCACCAGCATCCTGTATGATGTGTTTGATTACTTCGAGGATGTGAGGGAGCAGGGCGGACGCGTGTTTGTGCATTGCTGCCAGGGGGTGTCACGCTCCACGTCGCTGGTATTGCGTACTTGATGTGGAGGGAAGGGCAGAGCTTCGACGACGCGTTCCAGTTTGTGAAGGCGGCCAGAGGGATCGCGAATCCCAACATGGGGTTTGCCTGCCAGCTACTCCAGTGCCAAAAGCGGGTGCATGCGATCCCGCTTTCCCCAAACTCGGTGCTACGGATGTATCGGCTGGCACCTCACTCGCCTTATGCTCCTCTGCATTTGGTGCCCAAAATGCTGAATGAGCCTTCACCTGCCGCCCTGGACTCTAGAGGTGCGTTCATAGTTCATGTGCTCTCGTCGATCTATGTTTGGGTTGGAACGAAATGTCCTGCAGTGATGGAGAAGGATGCGAAAGCGGCAGCGTTTCAGGTGGTGAGGTATGAGAAGGTGCAGGGGCAGATCAAAGTTGTCAGAGAAGGGTTGGAGCAACCTGAATTTTGGGACGCCTTTTCAAGTGCACCTCTTCATTCAGACAGCGGTGCGAAACTTGGCAAGGAGCAGATTGATTCGTTATCCAGGACTGGCCTGGGAAGCAGGAGAGTGGAATCTTATGATTCTGATTTTGAGCTCGTCTACAAAGCCACAGCTGGTGGTGTTGTTCCAGCATTCTCGTCTTCTGGGACTGGAGATGAGACCCATCTTCCAGCAAGAGAAAGTAGCTGGAGTGTGCTAAGGTGCAAATATATCACGAGATCGCTATCTCGAGTTTATTCAGATTCTGCTCTAATAAGGGATTTGGATCCTCGGGTACAGCACTTGACCGCAGAGGCATCAATATCGCCACCTTTCCTTTCACCGAGCTCCTTTTCATCGGATTCAACCATCAGCTCAAAGTATAGTTCAGACTCACCCTCCCTGTCACCTTCAACTAGCTCCCCACCGTCACTTGGTCTTTCACCTGCTTCATCTAATTTGCCACACGCTTTGGTGCCATCGTCTAGGTCTCCCCTTCGCCAGTCATCTAACGAGGAACGCTCAAAGCCTGTCCTAGGATCTATACGCTCTCCTTCCAAGGCCTCGTCTATAGCAGAAAGAAGAGGAGGATTTTCAGCTCTGAAGCTACCATCACTCCCAAAGGATCTAGTATTACCACCAAGGGCACCGTCTATTATTCACACAGCAGCGGAAATCACAGATAAAAGTAGTACCAATGGTGTGAAACAGCTTACTTGTGTTTCTTGCCCAGATGAAAGCACTGGAACTACTTCAACAGCTACTGACAGTAAAACAGAGGCTACTGCCCGTAGTGAGACTAGATTAACTGAGCATACTGACAGTAACTCAGAGGCTTGTAGTTACGTACAACTACTAGTCTACCGATGGCCCAGCATGGAAAAGCTAACTGCATTCACTCGCAAGGATCTTGACCCGAAAACTGTTTTTATATTTGTTGCTCCTAATGCCAGCATAAGTTCAGAAGCAGTTAAGATGGTATGCATATGGGTAGGAGGTCAAAATGACTGCAGCAAAGGTGTTGACACTATTGATTGGCAGCAGGTTGCTGGTGATTTTCTTAATCAAAAGGGGTTCAGCAACACTCTTCCTGTTAAGGTGCGTGCATACTATACACATCTACATTTTGAGTACTCTGATCTGCTTGTTAACTTGTATACTTAGGTGCCACTTAATATTTGTAAATAGTCTAAGAGATAGAAGATTATTTTTCATAGGTCCTAATTTTAAATGATTATGACGGTACTTATGCCAACATGCTCGGCTAGGTTTTCCACAACTGCCAAAATTTGGACAAGTGGCAATATTGAGTTAACTCTGGGTTTGTAGTAGGGCTGGGCTTACAAAGGGCTGGGCATACACACTGAACTGAAGCCGAAATAAAACTAATCAAACTCTTGGTTTATTTGATTTCTATTGTATGTTTTTGGTTGTTTGTTAGAAATCGAATTATACTTTTTAAATTCGGTTGTTGCACCTGAAAACGGATGTCCACACTGACCCAAGAAAATTCACAACTCCTTCAAGCAAGCCTCTGTTCTCCAACTAGCCCCACCACCACCAGGCCTAAATTAAGCTCACTACGGTCTACGCATACGCACCAAGGTGCAAATGTTTGAGCCTAGCTAATTCTGGTTATGAGTCCTGCTCGAGCTAACACATTTTCGCCGCTAGCAAAAGACAAGCCCGACAGAAGATTTTTGGCTCACTGCGTTAGGGCGCTGGGAACAGCAAGCTGAGGCTTGTCTGGCCTGACAGCCGACTCCCGTGCCGGAGAATGCTCATGAGGGCATGGGCAAAGGGGGCAGTAGCAAGGTGTGGTCTCAACCTCCACATAAGAAAAAAATTACTAGGCTGCCATATGGATATTTCACACCCAACCGAAGCAGCATCTTCTGTGGGCCTCATTTTTTCTCTCTCTACTACCTACCCTTTCCATTCTGATCTAAAGTGCATCTCTTCCAATCTCTCGCTATGTCTATTTCAAATAAATCTCTCGCTCCATCCAGGAAGCCAGATAAACACCGCCACCGTTCAGCCTCCGACGACTATTTCCGCAAAAAAGCCTCCCTCTACCATGGCCATCTGCCATTTCCCCGCCACTCCTGCCATTTCCCTGAGCCACTCCTGCCCAATTTTCTTGCCAAACAACTGCTACAAATCGCCACAAATCAATCAATCCCGATTGTTAGATCCGGCGGTCTCTCTCTTTGCCTTCATTGAGACCTTTTTAGTGAGGAAGTGGGTTCTGCAGGAGGTCGCTTTGCTTTGCAAGCGGTTGTCTTTTTGCCTCTCTCCTCGACGGCAGCTGCTCTTCCGACGTGGACCTGAGGGGCAGCAGTCCACGCTGGAGCATTGGTCATGCCCTGAGCAACACGACGACACATGCATGGCTGCGAGGGTGCCACCGGGCCTCCGGATCTAAAGCTGTGAGCTCCTCCTCCTGGTCTCTTCGTCCCAGATGCCAGCCATTTTGTTCACTGTCTGTGATTAGACTCCTTGTCGTCTTCTTCCTGATCCATGCTTTCTTCTTTTTTGAGATATTTCTGTGTGTTCATGTATGTCTGTTTCTTTTGGTTTAACCAAAAACCAAAACCGAATCTCTGGTTTATTGAAGTGTCAGTTTCCTGAATCTGCAAATCAATTTTGGTTGCTATGATTTGAAAACCGAATTGTTGAAAAACCAAAAATCAGGAATGCCCACACTTAGTTTGTAGAAATCCATCATTTGTTAATTATTTATCCTATCTTGAACTCTTGCCTCTTATTCTTTGTGATTATTGGTTGTAACATTAATGTCTGTTCTCCTGTGCTATTATTGTCTAGTAGCGTTTTATGGTAGTAGTACATAGCAGAATGTAATTATGTACTCATTAAAGTCCAACACTTAATTATGTAATCATTTCAGAACTTCATAAATACATACAAGTTAAAGTCCAATACTTGGTAAGACCTCTAGTCTCACTGCCTTATTGATCTTTATATGTTGTGTCATCCAAAAAGCCAAACTGTTTTTTTCCTTTAGCACGAACACACCATGGTAAAGACTTTTTAGAGCTATCTTTTATCTGCGTTGAAAGTCCACTGATCGAAAGCATTTACTAGACGAAGGTATTGAGTATGTTCATTTATGGTTTGTTATAGATCACAAAAGTCACATTCTCACATAGAAATAGAATGTTGATGCATCTTAGTAAGGGGAAGTCCTGTCAGATTGACTTTTATAACTGGTATGGGTAATCAACGGTATACATTTATGGTTATAACCTGTGTTGAACCTTGAACAATGCAGGTTTTCAAGGAGCATGAAACCGAGGATCTTTTGGAGGTGCTGGATGCTTGTTAACAGTAGGTCAGGGTATTCTACTAGCTCTAACAAACTCAGTCGCAAACTGTCAAATCAATGAAGGCATTCCCTCCAGCATCGCTCCTTGCACCAGCGACTGCCAGCGAGGTACAAGCCATGACAACCGTTTCGTCCTGAACATATAGGCTACAGTTTCCATTTAGTAGAACAGATGGGTTGGCGATATGGGTGTTGCCCTTTTCACAGCTTGCTTGTGTCAAAATGGCAGGAGTCCGCCAGACCGCTGTATCTGTGAATTAACACACATGGATCAGGTTTTGGCGTAACTGGGTGTATATTATGCGCTCCACTGTAATGTAAGCCCATAAGCTGGGAAATCGCTGTTGTTGTTCTTACCCCTAAAATTCCGTGTACATCTCTGAGGGAGGAACAGATTTGTTGTAATCCTCTCGGCCTACAAGTGTCTCCATTTGGTCTTAGCTATTAACCTGGAACTCGGCTATTTGATGTCCTGCTGCTCATGTTCGAATTAGGGGTGTAATTTTGGCTCTGCTACCTATGATCGG
This sequence comes from Poa pratensis, assembly GCA_947311845.1. NCBI lineage: Eukaryota > Viridiplantae > Streptophyta > Magnoliopsida > Poales > Poaceae > Poa > Poa pratensis. The sequence goes on from CAMZMU010000042.1 coordinate 66,044,974, forward strand.
CCATACCTTGTACGGTCGTACATACTCCTTGCTTTTGTAATCTGTAACCAAACGCCAGAGAACCCACTGTCTCAGGAATCACCATTTGTGTGTGAGGGTGCGAACGCTTGGGTGAAATAATGCCGAGAGAGTAGTTGTCTTTTGTAACCGTCATTTACTATTGTAAAACTCCTATCTTAATTAATAAATTGGGGCAAAGCTTTTGCCCTCATTTCTAAAATAAAATTTGTGTGAGGGAAATTGTCAGGGTCATTTTTGTTGACAAGCATGATTTTAAAAGTTTTCTTCAGCGTGATAAAATTGGACAGTGGAGTGCAGTGTTCACCAACATTACTATGTACTCAACAACATTACATAGTACGAGTAGTTGAAGCCTTACTTCCTTCGGAGTATTTTTTTCCTTTCCCATAGTTGGGAACAAGCAAGTGCAGCAAATAAATGATAACAAGTTGTCTTACCAATAAAGCTAGGCTCCCCGGCAACGGCGCCAGAAAATGTCTTGATGCCCACAAGTATAGGGGATCGTTGAAATCTTCGTTGGAAAGTGTTACCCAAATTTATAGTTCGACTCAAGGGAAACGCAAGAATACCAATAAGACTTTATCAATTGAGGCATCACTCTCAACCACACCTGTATATCAATAAACTTGCAGCAGTGATAGTTATGGCAGTAGGATGATTCAAGCAAGCAAAATAAAACAGCAGTAGTAAACAAGGGTTTCCCAGTTTTCACCGGAAAAGTGAAAGTGTAACTCAGAGATTTAAAACGTAGACATGAGGTGATAGCGGGGTGTTGCATGAATAAGATTGATCATATAATAAAATACAAATAATAATATATGTAGGTATGTGTTCCGTAAATAGTTGTGCGTACTAACCAAGAGAATTTGCACAACATCTATTGTCCTACCTGCCCATTTCACCGGGGTCAACTTGGAACTACAGGTAATTAAGGTCTATCCTTTCGAATAGCTCGGAACGACGCATTAACACTTCATGAACACATAGAATCCTCAAACTAAAACATCTCCCCCTTGTTTTCCCTATATGTCACTTTTAGGGTTCGCAGGTTCAACATAATAGCAGGTGATATACTTTACAGATAAATACCAAACTCAAATATATGATGGGGCAAAATAAATTCAGTACTGAAATCATGCCACTCGGGCCCTAGTAGCAAGCATTAAACATAGCATAAGTGAATCAACACAATACAAAAATATCCTCAAGATAAACCCTAAGATCTCGGACAACGGGTATCATTACATGATCAATCTCATCCAATTCCCATCCACCTCATATGCCTACAGTGGACTACTCACACATGGTGATGGTGAAGGAGCTCATGTTCGATGGAGATGAAGGCGGTGAAGATGGCGGTGAAGACGGCCTCCGGATCCCTCCACCGGGGAGAAATCCTGGATCAATCTGTCTCCGAAAACGAATATCGTGGTGGCGATGGCGCTCTGTTTCGCGAAAGCTCCTCCTCTTTTAGGTCAGCCACTTTTTCGTATATATGAGGGTGTACGCGAAAGCCGAAGGAGAGACGGTGCCCGAGGCCCCAGATGGGTGGGCCCACGCGACCAAGGAATCTGGCCGCGTGGGGCCCACTCTTTTGGCCGTCGGACGCTTCCTCGTGTCCATCTTTTGCACGATGTCCTTCTTTTTCATAAAAATTGACGTGGTATTTTTCTCCGATTTAATTTCCTGCAAAAACAACCAGAAAAGAGACTTTGCTAAAAACAGCGTCAGATTCAGCAGTTTTATTCAAATATGGAAAGATTTCGAAGCAAATTATGAAGCAAAGTGTTTGGAAAAGTAGATGCATTTTAGGTGCATCACATATGCACTGGATGCAGCACAGAAAGTGGCAGAATTCTGTGGCGCACCACTGCCAGTGCGCCACTGAATATATTCTGTGGCGCATGGCAAAAATGGTGCGCCACAGATAGTGATTCCACCTATAGCTGTTTTCCTAGTAGTGTTTAGCGAAACATATATGAGAAATAATAGCGATAATGGATAAAATAGTACCACTGACGGTCTCTTGCAACACTACCACTCAGTTATTCTCACATAAACATAAATAAGTGGAGAAAAAACACAATTAGATCAATTTTATTGCAAGGTTAGAAGTACATCAGTCAATAAAGAGAACATGACCCCATATTAAAAAGTTTAATCTCTACAGATAGTCAGTTAGACGATCAGGATACGACCACAATTATAAAATGGCATGAAACATAAATTGTGTACTTGGTTCCTCACACGTTTAATAACACATACTATTTTATCATTGTATACTCATGGGTTCACGACTTTCGCACTTAATGACTGCAGCTGAGCCTAGACACATATAGATCTTTTTCAGTGTATGCATCCAACCATCTACCAAATACACACATGTTTTTGTTTACATTATATGGCTCGTTCTTTTAATACAAGTGAGAGATAATCAAACATACTGTAAAGAAAATGTTCGCAAATAAATACATACATAATTTTTCATTAGTAATTAGGTGGTATCCAACAACGAGGCGTCTAGCTCATCCGTACACCCCCGTTCACAATCGACTTGTCGCTCACGGTCTCAACCGCAGCCGCCAACACCACCGAATCGAGCACCACTAACAGCAACGGCGGCAGCGGCGGCCGTGCAAGAGGCGACATGGGTGTTCACGTGCAACTACTACGACGGATGCAGAAAGTCCTTCATCTCAACGACGTTGGGTGGCCACCAAAATATGCACCGTCGGGGAGCGCACGTGGCGCGCAAATTGACAATGGATTTGATGCGTGACATTGGGGGGGTGGGGTGGTGCCCTGTAGTCTTAGGGGATTGATGGAGGCAGAGGTATGTGCGGAGAGAGGGGCAAAATTTGTGGCAGAACGGCTGTTTTCGGTAGAATACGGCTCGAGGGAAGCTGAGGGAGAGAAATGTCACGTGGTAAAGACTGTGTGGCACTATTGTTACGCTGGCGGTAGAGAAAGGATAAGGGAGAGAGTTGTCGGAAAGTGCCGGTAGCACCGAATTCACCGCATCTCCTTTTTAAAAGAAAGTGGAAACGAGATGTCTACGTTTCGGTTATTTTCAAATAAAGCATACAACTACGGTGCGTACTGTACGTACTCTAAAAGTGTTGTCAAAAAATATTTGTATTTTGGGCTATACAAAAAAAAAAGGATATTTTGGACTACACAAATAAGAATTTTTTTAGAGGGAAATGACGCTATATTTTCTTTTTCACAACCATAATTTTCCTTTTTGTGTAGTTGGAAATACTAACTTTTTTACCGAAAATTTGGCAGATACGTAGAAAACATATGTATATGTCCAAAAAATGTCAAACTCAATTTAATATAAAATAAGAGTTGGGGTCCATCTTATGTCATACGTGTCACTGTTTCATTGGACTACATGTGAGAGCAAGGAGAAAGCTTGAATCCTAGGGAGCTTAGTATATGTATATTTTGTATTTTGGGCTATACAAAAAAAAGGATATTTTGGACTACACAAATAAGAATTTTTTAGAGGGAAATGACGCTATATTTTCTTTTTCACAACCATAATTTTCCTTTTTATGTAGTTGGAAATACTAACTTTTTTACCGAAAATTTGGCAGATACGTACAAAACATATCTATATGTCCAAAAAATGTCAAACTCAATTTAATATAAAATAAGAGTTGGGGTCCATCTTATGTCATACGTGTCACTGTTTCATTGGACTACATGTGAGAGCAAGGAGAAAGATTGAATCCTAGGGAGCTTAGTATATGTAAGGATTGCCAAACAAAGTTAACTTTGTTCGCCACAACGCTGTCATAAACCACCACAAACAAATTATTTAATAACACGGGAGCTCACATAAACCTAGTCTTCGTTGTTGATGTCAAGGGCTGCTTCGTGCTCGGCAACAATCATTCGGCTTCAGGACTTTGTTGGTGAGGCCTTGAGATAGGGAGTAAAGCATGGAAAAAAGTAGTATAGCGCCGTTAATAGCACGATATAGGTTTTGAGAATTGTCTCGCTAAATAAATCAGTGTATAATGTCTTGATATAGCGCGATATAGCAAGCTAATAGCATATTTTAATGCCGGTGCAATTTTGCTATAGCCCACTTTTTTTTCCTTCTAGTAAATACCCCCTCCCCCCACCGACCTACCCACCACCACCACCCCATACACAAACTTCATTCATGACGATCCTCATTCACATCCTTTAGGGCATCTCCAACGGACACAGCCCGCCCGTTTCTGTCCCGCACGGACAGAGGGCATGCTCCAACGACACACCGCAAAAGGACAGGCGAGGGCCGTTTGGCCCCAAATTCGGTCCAAGTTTAGTTCAGGTTTGGGGCAAAACAGACAGGTCTGCGTCCGACCTTTGTCCTCTCGTGTCCGTCCCGGGCCCAATCGACAGCCACACAAACCCCCACCTCCCACCCTCTTCCAATTTCGAGCAGCCTCGTCACTATCCCCTCTAGACCCGTCGTCGCCGTAGCTAGTCTCTACGCCGACGCCCTGGATCTGTTGACCGCCCCGCACTAGGACGCGTTTGCTTGTTCCGGAGAAGCTCTCGACCCGCCGCCATCCTTCTATCCTCCGGCCACGACAGCGGCTACACTACCGCGTCGCCACCCACGCCGACGCTGCGGGAAGGCGGGACATCAACCTTTTCGCGGGGACATCTCCATTTTCGCCAATTTTGGCTCGGCCTCGCCGGGGAACTCCAACACACCCAAGCCGTTCGACGGATTGCCTAGCCCGACCAGGTATGGGCCTATGGGGACCTTCTTTTTTTTCGTTATCAAAGGCCGGTAGATTGTTCCATACATGTTTTTATTGTTGATTATCGTGTAGATGGGTAGCGGGGATGAGTTCTTCTACTCTCATTTCATCGATACTTTGGATGAGCCATCCGACGATGATACCGACATTTGGGTGGCCGCGGCAACTCTCATCCACCACTTCAACGAGAGTGGACTTCCACGTAGGGTCGGTTATTGGTGTGCGTCGGCATTGGACCGTGACATGGAAAACTTCCATTTCAAACTTTGGAAGGATTACTTCCATCCCATCAAGCCAACATATCTCACGCCTACTTTTTGTCGCCGTTTCGGATGGCAAACCATGTGTTCATGCGTACTCTGGAAGGGCCGAGGCTATATGATGATTACTTTGAGGTGAAGCCGGATGCCACCAGTAAGTATGACTTCTCTTCTTACCAGAAATGCACTTCAGCTATCCGGATGCTTGCATATGGAGTAGCAGGTGCTCGTTGATGAGTATTTGTGCATGAGAGAGTCCACTTGCCTAGAGTCCATGTAATTGTTCTTCAAAACTATGGTTCAGGTGTTTGGTGAGGAGTATTTGTGGGAACCAAATCTTGCAGACATTGCCCGTGTGTTATCGATTAACGAGAGTAGAGGCTTTCCTGGAATGCTTGGGGTGCATAGATTGCATGCATTAGGAGTGGAAGAACTGTCCTTTTACTTGGCAGGGGCAGTACCAAAGGCATGTAGGAGAGTGCACCGTCATACTTGAAGCAGTGGCATCTCAAGATCTCTGAATTTGGCACTCTTTCTTCAGCATGGCAGGATCTCACAATGATATCAACGTGCTTTAGCGATCTCCGGAATTTATTAGGCTTGCCGAGGGCAATGCTCCAATGGTCAACTTTGAGGTCAATGGAAACCTATACAATAAGGGGTACTATCTAGCCGATGGCATCTACCTTTCATAGTCTACATTTCTGAAGACAATCCGCAACCCCGATGACAAGAAAAGTCATCGGTTTTTTCAACAACGAGAGGCCGCTACGAAGGATGTGGAGCGAGCATTTGCTGTGCTCCAATCTCCTTGGGCTATTGTTCAGCACCCTGCTAGAACATGGAGCAAGGAGACCATGTGTGAGGTGATGACCGCTTGTGTGATCATGCACAACATGATCATTGAGCATGATCATGATGACAGGGTCTTCAACCAAGGGTGGGAATTTCAGTGGGAATTGATTGTGCCCGCGCCAGGACTGTCGACTTTTAGCAGTATCTCCACGTGCATCATGAGATTCGTGATCATACCACCCACGATCAACTTCAGAATGATTTGGTTGAGCATATGTGGACTTACCTGGAAACAAGTAGTGTCATCTCTCCATTTTATTTCATTGTGCGAACTATGTTGTTTATTTTATTCTATTTTTATTGTGTGAACTATGTTGTAAAATTCTGAACCATGTTGGTTATCTATTTTTGGACTATTTATGTGCTACTTATTTGATATTTCTTTGTAATTATGTGAAATTGGGGCAAAATATGCGGAGGGGCGTTGGGTTCGCCCCCCACACCAAACGGAGCTCCTCTTTTGGTCCGCGTACCGCCCCAAACGGACTATCCGGTTTGGGGAGGAGGGGGGGTGTGGAGTTGCCCTTAGCCTCCCATCCAGTTGTATCTAGTGTTACACCTTTTCAAGTGCATATTTGAGGCGGGAGGGGGGTTATATTTACTTCTTTCAACCCCAATTCATGTGTACTATTTATTTTGGGTTGTAAATTAAAGGGCCTCATGTTCTAATTTCCTCTCACTCCTCTGAAATTTCATAACCGGCCCTGGAAACACGGAGTGAACACGTTAGCAACTTGTAGACCTAACATGGTCTCCTAACGGCCTGCTGATATTCCTGACCAGAATGCAAGTGTACATACATCCGAGATTCAACAAAGTATACTCTTGTTGCTTTCTTAGTCAGGACACATGTATTATTGTATCTAAAACAAGATAAAATGCATAGAGTAAGTTGCAAATCTCACAACGGTACATACGTAGTTCATGCATGTGTACAATTCATGGGGACGTATTGGAATAAAAATTGCATTTGATTTACGCAGAATTTCTGTTTAACAAACTCATGTGTTTTCACTAACTTACGGCTGTAGCACCTTTGGTGCCGGGTTGGGAGGTAATGAAATACTTCCATTTTCCAAAAACAAACTTCCAAGGATGCGTGTCAATCTGTTGCTTAGTCAAAGTCTGCTACATTGGAGAAGGAGGGTGTTCACAATATTAGCTTAATTATGTGTTTACTTATGCTTGATAATTTATGAGGCAAAGATAAGAAAATAAAATTTACCCCAGTGTTGGTGATTCTGGTTGCGCACCGTCCATTTCTGCATGATGTGGCTGGCTGAGTTTCAGATAAACTGGATTTACATCCTCTGGATCAGTAATGTTGTACTGGGTAGAAGAACTTGCGATTCCCCACTTAACTTCCAGTTGCGCATTTAACTGAAAATTATTTTAAAAACAATATCACAACTTAATATCTTAGTTATTTAGAAAATTTGTGGAATATGGACATAGTAGTCTGTCATACTAATGCACCTTGTTTTGCAAATTCACATTATCTTGACCAATGATGTTTAGTTTCTTGTGTAGCTCCATATTTTCCTGGTGCATGAGGCTCGCCTGCAAATTTTTGAAAGGGTTTTATGCCAATAAATAAAACCCACCGCCCTCTGTAATACTATGCTCTGGTAGTACTGCCGTAATGGTAAAAACTAAAAAGTAAGTACTAACCTTCTTGTTTATCTCTTTAATTTCTCGAATCATAAGTTGGTCCTGGGAAGAATAATATGTAGTGGCAGCACTGCAGATGCATGATCCTTACAATAGGAATAAACACTTGATCTTACCTTAGCTAGCCGAATATTACACAGGCTCATTTCCAGCTGATTCTCTAAACCCTTCAATTCCTCCAAACGTAAGCCAGATAGATGATGTCCCAGCAATTGCCTGGTTTAGTGAAGACACACACACATCATCACACTTCTCTAGTAATTATGTGATCTGTAGAGTTTTGTTATAAGAAATTATGTATGGGAACAACATTTCCTTCTGTTAAATTCTTCTTTTACTCTTCAATTTACTGTTTTCATTAAAAAAATATGCAAGTCCCATGGTGGGCCCATGCCCAGCCGAGAAGAACCCTTGGATTTCCATGGTAATTAAAAGGACACCGGCTACAGATTAATACAACGTTTTGAAACCGAGGTTATACATGCACTCTCATTTTTTTAGTATAAATATTACACCTATTATGGATTCGAACGTAGTTTAATATTGTGGATGCATAATCAGTAGCCATTTATTTGGTAATCAATTAGTAATTCATATATTTGTATACAATTGCCTCGATATCAGTCATACCTTTGATTCTCCTGCAAGTTATGTAGTTGTTGCCTCAGGCGCCCTTCCTCCGCTTGCCAAAACTGTTAATGGACAGTCATAGGCATGTATATATGTAGTAACATTTATTATTCTTGAAATGCATTATGTACTCTAGAAGTCGAAATGGAATAACATAACAAATGGAAACTATATATTAGTGTATTTTAGTGCATTTAGGGACCCCACGTTGCTCCCAGTGGGCGGATCGGGTGAAACCCTAGCCATAGCCGCCCCAATCCTCTCCTCCAACCCCCCCCCCCCCCCCCCCCCCCCCCCCGCTGCCGAAGGAACATGGGGGCAAGCCCCGAACGGGAGGACATCAGATGAATGGTGGGTCTACGTCACATTGGGATATCTCCAGCCAGAACATGGTATCTTCCCTGGACGTTGGCCTCGTGATGCTGGAGCACGCAAGCCAGAGCGTCGGTCCTGGGATATTTTAGTGATGGTTGTATCCGCTGCTACACCGGGTATTGCAGCTAGAGCTGGCCGGACGACAATGGTGACGTCACAGAAACGGAGTTTCTTCGGGCTAGAGGGTTTACAGAGCGCAGTACAAAGAGGGTAGCGACTAGGTGGTGGTGGTTGTTGTCGGCTGCTACTGTGTGGCAGGGCGGTTGCCAACAACAAGTCAAGTTGCAGCGGATTTGGCCATGTTTTAAACTTTTAATCACTGCGATGTCAGCTGATGGCATCGCAGAAGTTTGGCATTCGGGGCGTGGCGGTCCTAGATCTTCAATGGTGGCAGACACCCTAGTCGTGTGGACGACGCGGTGGCCGGATCTTTGTTTTGGTGATGGCCTTCAGCTCCGTGTGACGAGCCTGATGGCGGTGGGACGCCCCCTCCACTTCGAGATAGGATTCAATTTGACTCAGCAATTGCTACACACAGCGTATGCTCCGGAGGTATCAAGTCATGCCTCACTATCAGGTGCTATGCACGACAACTCACGAGGAAGGTATCAAATCATGCATGTCCCGACAGTTGCTACGCTCGACGCCTCTTCAACCGGCATCAAGTCATGCTTGTTGCTGATCGATTGAAGGTGGTACGACGGTGGCTGGAGGCATGGTGGTTTGGGATGTCAACGCTTCCAATTTTGCCCCAGCGGTATCCGGCTAGAAATGAGTCGTTAGCAGGACAATTGATGATTGTAAAGCGGCTTCAACGGCGAGTTTGCACATTTTGGTGGGAACACTTGATTTGATATAGTAATATCGATGTATGCCTACCTCGTGACCTTGTTGATGGTCGATCGTGGCACAAAACTCGGATTTTTTATGAATGTCCCAAGATCGACTTACAACTGGATTATTGGACCTTTTCTTCTCGGAGAACGTGCAACGATTCCTTATTAAAGACTTTGCCTAAGAGTTCTGTGCTTCTCTGTCTTTTATCATTGGGTTAGTGGTAGTCTGGATGGACGTACTGTCACTAGGCATGAGGCTTTGGGCTTTTTCTTTTGGTTGATTTCGTTTGCCTGGCTTGCCCGATTTTTAATATTATACTTATTATATATGGTTATACATCAATCAACGCAGAGCCCAGGGGTTATCATCCTTTTCGAAAAAAATGAACTACCTATTCACTATAAATGCAAAAGAAAAAACAATCAATTATTAAAATGTACATATTTATTACTACTTACCGATTAGCCAAGTGCTTTACACATCAATTGTTATGCTTTGTGTAAGATGTTAGGAATGTTATCTTGCAATATTTAGACCGGGCCGGAAAGTCTATCCATTTTGTATTGTGATCCTAGCTCACCGGTGAGATGTAGCTTGCTGTACGATCTAATTTACTAAATATTGTTTGTGGCAGTGATTTCCAAAGATCTCATTTTCGTCGGAAAGCCTATAGTGTGGTTTAATTTATCATCGAGCTCACCACCCAACATCTTTAGCCCCTTCCTCTGCTGATCTCAGCTAGAGTATCTGCCAAACGGCCAGCCACCACAGCATGTCGTAGCTAGCACGGAAATATGGGATTTCTGTTTTGAGGTTTGTGGAGCCTGTGATTGATTTCTAATAGCTGGAGATCAAAGTACGAATAATTTTATGCACCAAAAACAGAAGTTGGATGATTCAAATTTGACAGAGTTTTGATGCATGTCGTAATCTATACCTAGTAAGGCATCTTTTGGCACGTCATTAAAACTGCCCCCGAAGTTAACAAAAATTACACACCACTGCCATCGGTAAGTGAAAAAACCGACTCAAGTTATTTTTTTCAAACATGTTCTCCTCGCTCGCCCCTTGCAAATCTCTGCCTATAATTTCCCTGGGCCCTTCGATCCCCTCGCCACCCAAGCTGCCAACCTGCCACCATCGTTCTACGCGGCCGCCCCGCTGCATTTGCCGCCAGCCTACCTCCCGCCTCCCCCTCCCCAAGCCAGACTACCGTCCACTCCACGCGGACGCCGGCGTTCCCCGTGCTCGCGGCCGATGAAGCAATTCAAGAATTAATGAAGCAGCGGCGGACGGAAGCAAAGTCGACGAAATTGTGGACTCCCGCACGAGCCCAGCCTTCTGAGCGTCGCCAAATCAGGTTTCTGTCCTTGGGCGTAATCAAATCTCAGATCTTTCTGCTTAAACATTGAAGCTTTTGATTCACGGCAATGAACTTTGTGTCATCTATCATGGACACCGTGTTTCGGCCGCTGAAGCGCCTGCTGCTCAAGCCCGACCAGGCGGCCGCCGGTCGGCGACAGGTGACTGGGTTCTGAGCTTCAGGATGTGGACGAAGTGGCCTCGCTGACACCGGCAAAGGAATGAACTGACCAAAGTTTCAGTCCCCGACAGGCTTACACTGTGGAAGTCATGAATGATCTCATCAGAACATTTGTTTTTTTGTCATGGATGCATGCACGCACTCGAGGTTCAGAACTTCAGATCAACTGTTCAGATCACAGAATTCTTGCTCGTGGCAAATATGGTGATTTCTAATTAATAAGCGATTATAAGCATGGTTCGTTGTACTCATGATGGATATTTTGTACTCCCTAACACCTCTCAAATTTCTAGAGCTAAATCAATGGTGAACTGCATAATCCAAAGAAACAAAATCTAATAATAGACAAAAAGACGGGTTTCATAAGATTTTCTTTCGGAATTCTTTGGCTAAGGCCTCGGCGTCGCCGTTGCAACGCACGAACATGTTTACTAGTGGATTATAAAGTTAAGAGCAAGAGCACGAGGTCCTGGTGGTTGGGGACACTAGACAAGAAAAAATGGCAAAGGAGAGCCGGGCCAGGTATCCAATACATGGGTAATGATATACTGTATATAATTGAATGGCCACTTAAAATTGATGGCCAGCGTACACTATATCCTACGGAATTTTGGCCTCTCCACCGTCGTTGCCCTATGAGAAGGTAGGGTAAGAACTAGCAAAGTATACAAAAGAGGCGACTTAACAATTGGTAAGGAGAATGCCATGCAGGAGATCCACATGTCATTGCCGCATGTGGCTAAACTTCCTTTAGCTCTTCTCAGTTCTCAGCAGATATGTAAGCTGTTAACCCCAGCATATTACCGCACTATGTCCCAAACCTTGTTATGTGGGGCTTTATTAATGTTAAAGTCGGGTTGTTAAAGCCTTTTATCTAAAAAAAGATCCACATGTCATTAAGCCATTAAGGTAGCCATGTACTTTCAACCATGGTTTTGGTTACCGGTCGGTAATCGGATATCCCGAGCACCCTCGGGAAATGGTCTTACCGGATGAAAAATCCCGAAATTTTGAATTGTAACGAAAACTTTTGGTAAATGGTTAAACTGGGAACCAAAAAAATTTGGATTTTCGATTTTTGGATTTCAAATTCGTCGGGTAACCGGTCGGGATTTCCCGGTAACCGCGGTAACCGGAAATCCCGACCACCCTCGGGATTTTTTTTTCTACCGGTAACCAAAACCTTGCTTTCAACTACATAGAAAGTATACGAAGAAACTCGACCAACTCAGAATAGACGAACCAAATGACATCACTAGCTAACTTATTGAAAGTATAGGTCGAAAATCATACCTTAGCCTCGGCGCTTGCACTCATGAATTGCTGACCCTCTTTAACCTGCTGGTACCTTTCAATTATTGATTTCATTCTGGTAAAAGAGGAGAAAATATTAGAATCTTCAAGAAAACTATCTTTTAGCTTACACATGCACACCATATAATTATGACATAATTTGTGAAGTTTCTCTTATCAGTGAGCACATGCGCGAGTGCGGACATGACTTAACGACCATAATTTCTTGGTATTACTTCATTCATGGTACATAAGAACAATTTTAAATGCATGTTTTTTAATGGTGTATGCATATTACAATAGTAAAATAAAATGATGGTAACATTTTTATATACAATCATACAGTTGTGATATTACCAACCTGAACATTCACTTAAATATTTACAAGATCCAAATACCATTTCTATGATATGTGAAAAAGGAAAGATGCATGAATTAATGTCCTAAACTTGGCCATGATCTTGGATGATTCCAAAGGAAAAATACATTTGGTTAATAGTCGCATACATACAAAATGGATACATAACAAAGTAGCCATAAGTAGTTGATTTGTTAATGTGATTTGGGATGAAAAATAGAGAGAAAATGGGAGTTAAATAACTTGGGAGAACATAAACTGACCACATAAATATTTCTTAGTATCAGTACCAAAATGAGCTAACTAGAAAAAATAGTTTTTATGAAATTGTTCCCTTCAACAACATCAAAATTTTGTATAGGATGTTGGCATGAGAAAATATGATCACATGTTCTACAAATTGTGTGTAGATTGTACTGAAAAAGCAATGAACTTATGCACATATTGTAGTCTAAGTCTGTTGGTGTCGTCAATATTCTAGTCTGTAATTTTTTATAGTCATGCAACAATTTGGTATGCCCACATATTCAATCTAGTTTTTTTTCGCACAAGCGGTGATAGAAATTAATATGGTGATCACATGATCCTAGTAGCTTACTCTCTCTATCCCAAATTAGGATGTGCATTAGTCAAATTTTATTAATTTGACCAACTATATAGAAAAATATACCAAATGTACATAATGTAAAAATATATTTTATGATGAGATAGCATTGAGATATATATAGTTTTTCTATATAGTTGGTCAAAGCATATAAATTTGACAAACAGAGGGAGTACATAGTATAGAATCACGATCTCAAAGAAAGGCAATAGTATATATGTAGTAATATATTTGGCAGGGGAGACCCGCTACTGTAAAGAATTCGAAAATATATTTAAAAGATTAAAAAAATCTGAAACAAATCATGCATGTTCTTGATGATATATCCTATAGACGTGAAAAATCACAATGTGAAATACTTAGTATTTCAACCTACACAAAATGAAAATTTATAGATCTGATTATAGTTAATAATGCATAGTTTCAAATCTCTAAATTGTGTCATTTTTTTACACTATAATATAAAGATTTTTGCATTGAGATTTTGCACGCTTGTAGTATAAATCATTGAGAGCAAAATGCTTTTTTTTAAATAATTTTAACTTTTTTATATAATCTTTGAATTTAAAAATAGAGTGATCACTGGATCTTGGGAGCAAAAATCACTTTCCGCAAAGGAAGGCAGTATGAAAACTAATAATTTCCGAATGTGTTCATGCATGCTACACTATGCAGTTGAAGCATGTCAAATATAACACAGTGTTCTTCAACAATAGGTATAGCTTTCAATGGCAAATTATAACACTGGCCAGCTAGAGCTGTTCCCCACAAAAATAAATAAATATGACTATTTGAAGTTATATGCCAACTGATTAAACATATCAACAAATACCACCAGACCCGCTTATATCCCATACAGGCAAGACATATAGCAAAATACCAGCTCATCCTTTTCTTATGGTGACATCTCTCGATCGTCAATATAGAGAAAGAAGACAAGTGGACTTCGCTAGGCTCTGCGAAGTAGGAAAGTAAAATATCGCCAAAAAGACCATCAGGAAAGAGTAAGGTCATAAGCAAAGCTGAGATAGAGAAATACTAGTAACTGTGTGACTCAGTATGAGCTGCTACAATGAAAAAAAGGATGATCAGGTTTAAAAAAGGAGATGAGCCGATCGATAAAAAAAAGATCATCAAGTCTCTTAATATATTCTCTCCATGAAATTAAACTAGCTTGTGCGGACGGTTAATTGAGGATCAAGGTGTGTTTGCAAGATCTGCGAATTGAGATTTGCACATGCTATATAGATCTGCCCACGGCAACGGCATGCATGGATCCTGCTCTTTAGAGGAACCCATGGTAGCAGTTTGTAGATAAAATTAAAGTAATATGTACATACACATGCAGTACCCGGAGTTGGAGTAGTCGTAGAGGCGTCCGGTGTTGGAGAAGAGGACGACCCCTACCTGCGCATCGCACAGGATGCCCAGCTCCTTGGCTTTCTTGAACAGCCCGCCCTTCCTCTTGGAGAAGGTCACCTGCCGGCTTGTCGTGTCTTCAATCCTCTCGATCACCATCTTTCCCCGGACCATCATGTCAAGATCGCCGGCCGGCTAACCGGAGATTTATCTACCGACGATCTATTCACACACACACAACACAGAGAGTTGGTCAGCAGAGAGAGAATGAGAGAGCGGGTGGGGGAGGCCAGATTGTGTAGACACTTAAGACAGAGAGAGCGAGAGAGATGCTATATGGGGAGTTGGTCACCTGAGGATTGTCTAGGCAGTACACTTGTTCGCCACTACAAATTAAGCCTCTTACCGTACATCTCGTTATTCCCACCTATCGAGAACTGACACGTCGTCGGCTACCCAAAATGATGCATGTGCTCCTGGAATATCATACTACAAAGCCCTACCCGTCCTTTGGTTTTGTATGAGAAAGGCAAGCAAAGTTCGGTACGGACCAACTTGCATGATAAATAAAAAAATAAAAAAAACTTGCATGATAAACTTATTTTCGCTGCTTGGAGCCTTGTGAAGACTTTGGCTTATGGTGCAGACAACGTATCATTGGGGCAATATATCTACTGCTGCGCAGAGTACTTTTATTAAGCAGTGCACTGAATCTGGTAGAGTGATACTCCTACTGTCATCCATAATAGTAAACGTCCATATCTGTACGGTAGCATATCAATCACTAGTGTCATATATACATGCAATTTTTCCTCCGTACATTTGTATATTCAAATGCCAGCGATGTTCCGTACAGAGACCAACTTGTAATCGACTAGCTTTCTTTTTATTTCAACAGAATCGACTAGCTATCCATTCAACCATATAAACGTTCTCTGGATTTAGTTTGATATAAGAAAACCTACCCAAATACATATATGTGCACCAAATTGCGTAAACATTTTCTCACGTACTTTAGAAATATATATTCATATAAATTGATGGCCAAACAGTAACCTAGCTTGTACTACAACACTGAGACAATATGATAGGCGTCTTCTTTGTGATACTAGTTGACGTGCACGTGCAACGCACGTAACCAATCATTGCAAACATTAAACATAAATAAAAAATAAAAAATTAAGACATAGTACAAATGTTAGAAACTTAGTTAGTCATACTACAAGCAAGATAACATTGCTGGAGAATCCCATGCAATTGCTCGACGGCGCCAAATGGAGAGGAAGGGCAGCAACGCTGGCTACAGCAGTAGGCGAGCTGGATGGGCGGCTTGACAATCAGCAACCATCGGACGGGTGGGGCAAGCGTGAGAATACCTACATGGCGGCTGATTTTCTTAGCATGTATATTTATTGAAAATCAGAATAAACCATAATAATTCTGCAAGTTAGAGAATCGATCTGAACAGTGCCCAAAGAGATAAGCATCTATATCGTCGGGCTTGTGGCTGCATACAAAAATCAATCCATTCGTTTGTGGATAATATAATATTGCGATATTTATAACAAATTATCAAATAAGTCTAATCTCATTTATTTAAGTGCAGTGACCCAAATATACATGCATCATGGCTAGACGAATAAACTATGGAAGATGCCGAGAGGGAGACCGGGAATCTATCGGTAAGAAGGATGATATTTGCATACCCGGTGCGCTTCAGGTAGCATATCTACGACCGTCGGACCCTGCTGCCTCACACGACACCAAGAGTGTCATGACCTTCCGGTTCATGGGCACGGCCTGCTTCAGGCACTTCGTGGAGGCCTAGTTCCTGGAGGTTATATAGCGGTGACATCGTGGACAAAACACTAATAAAGATATGTATAAGAGACACAAAACAAATAGAATTTTGTAAGAAAAACAAATTTAAAACGACACAAAATATGTAAAGAGAAATAAAATACTCCCTCCGTCCACTAATAACTGTCTCAAGTTTGCCAAAAAATGGATGTATCTAGACATGAAACATGTATGGATACATCCACTTTTTGACAAACTTAAGACACTTATTAGTGGACGGAGGGAGTATTTAAAAAGTAATCTCACAAACGTGCGAAGTGGCTGATTGTAAAGTGCTCGTCACCTTGACTGATGAGCTGATGAGCTGCTTGGACCAGGCATACGACAATGACAGTGCTGCAAAGGACAACGATGGTTTCTGCACCTTGATGAATAGAGTTGATCATCATATATCTTTCATAGAGAGAACTACATAAGCTAGTTCCTTGTGGGCATGCAGAACATATATGTATTGACAGTTCAGCTTAAGGAGCAGCCAAATCGACCTCATTAATTTTTTAATTACCACCAAATCTGTGATTAAATATCATAAGGCACAAACAGTAACAATTATAAATTTATAGTTGTAAATTAGCTTCTAAATCTTTCAGATAATCAAGCCATAGCTGTTGGACACCATTAACAGTCAGTCCGATAATTAAAGGGAGATAATATACTGATGCAAGCACACATGACCTTGTTCTAACCTGATCAAAGACAGTAAAAGCCTAAAACGTTGGGACCTTTTCAAGCTAAACTTTCCTACATAGGATAGTATATATGTTCTGTTGCTGCAGTTATTTTTTGTATGCAAGTCCACATAAGACGTGAGCAGTTTAAGACAAGACAGAACCAGAAAGAGTGCTCTAATGAGAAAAGCTATTTCAAGTCACAATACAACATAATAAATCGCTTATGAAGGTGCAGCAAAGAATTACTTAGCAAACTCACACCAGCTTGTTGTTATGCAATACAGAAAATATTCAATAAAGCATCAGCTCCTTGACTGTCAGGATAACAATCCACCAATGCTTCCAAAACACAATCACAAAACTCAGTTGCTCTGCAGACAGTTTATTTCCTTTGTCATCACCTTGTAAGCAACGAAGTACAAAATCATTCGATGGTTGATCGGTTGGATAATTTCTAGGCAAAATTCAACAATTATATCCCCTTAGTAATTTTCTCAAGCAGTTGGCATGTAGACACAATTTAATCTACACCCCCGCTAGGACAATAAAAGTACACGTGTAATTGCTGAAGCAAAATCGAGGCAGCAGGTAGCTAACTTGAACAGGTTGTCTTTCCTTACGGATGTGAGGAGCTCTGCTCGCTGCTCAGGATGTGCTACGACAACCACGACTGTGGCTAACGCATCTACGGCTTTGGCTATCCTCTTATATGATCCAGGTTACACCTCTGTGGTCGAGTACAGCGGCCTACAGAAGCGGCCGGCCAGGGCGACTGCAGCAGGCGGGAGAGGATGAATGGCTGGCTGCGGCGGCTCAGTCTCCGTCATCGGCGTGGTTCCGGATCCTGGGCAAGATCCAACCCAAAGGGCCGGGCAGGAGCAGCAGAGGCGCTGGGTCGACCGCGGCCGTCGTCACGTGGGCGGCGCGTGGGCGTCGGCTGTGCGGGGCTATGGTGATTAGATGAGGAGGAGGAGTATAGACGGGAGTGGCGATTGCAGGAGACGTCCCGTCTCCCTGTCTCCGTTTGATGGTACGCACGGGCGTTGGGCTGTCTCCGTTCGGCGGTGCGCACGGGCGTCGGGCACGCGGTGTCGGAGGCTCCCGGCGGCTGTCCGGCGGGCGATGAAGGGCAAGCGGTGTCGGAGAACAGTTTATTTTTTAGCGGTGGCAATCTTGTTATTATGAGGAAATTGAAAAGGTTTGGGACAATCTGGATCGTTGATCAAATTAAACGGTTTAGATTTAATGTATCAACACAGCACAACACATGTTTGCTCTTTTAATAGTAGTATAGATTAGACTAACATTTCCACATTGCATGAACATGGCCTCACGTTACTCACAACTTCTTTAGTCTGTTCTACTGTGAAAAATAGATGTTTCGGCGTTTTCGTTTCCAAAGGGTCATCCTGGAATCTTCCAATCGAAGTCTTCAAGGTCTTCAGAGTCTATGGAGTCTCTAGTACTCATTGTTTCAAGGTCGGGGCTCCAGGTTTTCAAGGTCGTCTGCGCGTCGGTGGTGCTCGCGTTGGTGTACAAGACGAAGGCAAGGATCCAGTGCTCTTCCAGCTTTTCTCTGCTCCGCCGTGCGATTCGGAAGAATGAAGACGGCGACTTCCTGGACGCGGTGGTGCTGCGGATCGTCAAGGCGTGGCCGGCTCGGGAGGAGCTCGGCGGCAGCGGCGGATCGGCGCGTCTCCGTCTCGCGGCGGTGTCGGTGGGAAGCTGGGTCCTCAGGGACCGGAATGTATTTTCTGTGTTTCTTGATGGTTGTACTGGTGGTCAACTGTAATAGTTCAGGGGTCCTTTTCGCAAAAAAAATAAAAAAATAGTACTCATTGTTTCAGTCTTTTCGGAGATGTGTGATGAAACTGACCTGATTTTTAAGGACTTCACATTAGAGGTGCAATAACTTGCTCTTCTTGAGATTAAAACTTCTGATTGGACAAGAATTTTGCAATTGTTTTCCCAATCAAGTGAGACGAGTAAAGAAATACTTTCCAAATAAGAGATTTTGAGAAAAACACTCCTTGAAAACTTCCCTGAAATGGGTGATGGTCAACTACTCATATAGAAAACATTTTCAAATCTCAAGAAAGGTGAGTAGTGATAAATTTTGTTGAAATCACTTCGAAAAAATTATTCGTGTGTACTTTTCCATTTCCTAGGGTCACAACCTTGAAACAACGTGTGCTCGGATACCATCTGTGGCAATCTGAACCCGAGGTGTTGGGTGGGTCCAAATATGGTTATCCATGCTGGTTCCTAGATCATCCTCGAACACTCAAAGATTATTACACCAGAAAGTCACGTATCTGTATTACATTATTTATTTAATTCTAGAGTATTTATTACAAAGCAATGGAAACATTACATGAATATAGATTAATGAAAAAGAGCCCACAAGCTCCACAGGAAGTACTGACCGAAGAGTATATAGAACTGCAACCCACAAGTTTTCGCCTACTCTGAAGTTTTGGTAACAATCTTATGCTCCTTCCACGACTATTTTCCACTGCAAAATATAAATTGTACTGGGCGAGGAAGGGACAACACATGAACCGCATACGTCCAACTTTAGTTCCCGAATCGAAAAATCTCTTAAATAAATTGCTACCATATACAATGCAACTGTCTTGAGCAACGGGTCCTTACAAAAGAAACTACTTGTCGACGTGAAACGGCAATTAGTTTGTATGAAGCATCGACACACTTAGTTAGGCACCAATTCTTAAGATGTGCTTATGTGTGTGCTCAATACAAATTTACATTTATAAATGTCTAAGCACCAACAGAGGGTGGCTTGAATCAAATTTACATAGATTTTTGATGTGAAGCTATATTTTCTCTCTTCAAACATTAACATGAAAGCACCTTGGCATGGGCACGATCGTGTATCCATGGCCGGTGGACTCGATTACAGTGCCAGGGCCCGGCGGAGGGAACACCTTGTATCGTCATTGTCGTACTCGTCGTACACACATACTGATTCGGCGTGGCGTGGCCGAGGCGCACCGTCGGGGAGTAGCGTCCGTCCTGTCATCATACTCGCCGTTGTATCCGTACGCTGCCACGCCGCGGGAGTAGCGCACCGGCGGCGGCGTTACGATCGTGTATCCCTGGGCGCCGGTGGACTCGATCGCGCGTAAACTGGAGTATCCGTCGTAAACTGGCGGCGGCGCATCCTCGCTTGTCACTGTCATCGGCACGATCGTGTATCCATGGCCGGTAGACTCGATCAGGGTGCCAGGGCCCGGCGGAGGGAACACCTTGTAGTCGTCGTTATCGTGCTCGTCGTACACGTACTGATTCGGCGTGCCGCTGCCGGGGCGCACTGGCGGGGCAGCAGCGTCAGCCTTGGCGCCTTGCCATCGTCGTCCCGGACGACACGGTGCCGCCGTAGCATCGCACCGGCGGCGGGCGGGACGCAGCATCGCCGTTCATGTCGGTGACGTGCTGGTCCGACGACGCTGTAAGCTCTGTTTGTGCGATCTTCCTTTCAGACGTCGGCAAGCGGCGTACGATCGACTGAGCGGCGGCGGCTTGTTTCTGAATTCTGATCACCAGCAGCCTTCCCGACTCGCGTTTATATTCAGAAGATGGTTGTGTTGGAAGCTGGGTCGGGGTCGGGGGTCGGCATGGAAATCGGATTCGGACACACGCACGTTCGACTATGTAATATGCAAATAAAATAAATATAATTAACTGCAAAAAAATTAGGAGAACTAACTTTTAAGTTGAAGACGATTCACACGCGGACATGGAGAAACTACTAAGCCAAACCCTCTTGCGGGTGGAAAAGTAATTTACAGTATATACATCAGGCCATGTTATACGTACGTCGACGCAGGCTGTCAAACACAGTACACTAGCCAATAACACAGAACGACTTCCCCCGCAAAAGAAAGACACACGGCTTCATAAGTCTCGTTAAACTCATCACCATGAAGGGATGGATCAAGGTTTTGGTTACTGGTCGGGAAATCCGGTTACCACCCGGTAACCGGATATCCCGAGCACCCCCGGGAAATGGTCGTATCGGTCAAAAAATCCCGAAATTTTTGAAACAAATAAATTTAAATAAGAAACCTCGATAAATGGTCAAACTGAGAATCACAAAATTTAAACTTTTGTATTTTGGTTTTCAAATTCGTCTGTTAATCGGTCTGGATTTTTCGGTAACCGCGGTAGCCGGTAATCCCGACCCCCCTCGGGAATTTTTTATACCGGGAACCAAAACCTTGTGATGGATACAAAATTGGAAATTTATAATCTAAAATTGGGCTAGACCATTATACTCGAGCACGGGTGATGACTTATCAAGTGTTGGTCCAACACAGTGGCGGAGGAGGGGAACAGCAGAGGCTGCCCCACCTAAAACCATGGATTAACTCATACTAAGCACATAAATAGTGCATATTTTAATTTTTTCTATATTGTCGCACATGTGAAAAAATAGGTTAAAGGAGACAGTGGCGAGGGTTCATTTGTTGACCAATAGAGTGAACTAGTCCATATGCTTTTGTTGAATAATTTGGACATAATTAGTACCAGCGTTGCCAGGGACTTGGCAAGTGGTGGGTCCCACATTGGAAGAAATGCGTCGATTTTATCATTGTTCATGACATGGCAATTTGGTGGGACCCACATGGGAAGAAAGAATTTAAAGGAGACTGCTCCGGGTTAACCTGACGATAAATGTCGTGCAATTAGTCCAGTTACTTCTATTGAATGGTTCAGATAGAGTTAATGGCTTGCTCGGAATTTGGACAAGTTAGGTCCGGCCTCCCATTTTGGTGTGGAGCGGTGCCACGGACATAATGTTCATCTAAAAATGGCCTGTATATATGGAAATATTATGAACATTGACATATATTATTCATATTTCTATGAGTTCATCTGATTGGATTTTTTATTATTATTTAAAGACTTACGTTACAGGCCCTTGGGGCCGGGCCCAGCCAGAAGCATGTCGTAACAGATTTTTACCTCAACTGATTAGATTTTTTTACAAGACTGTTGTTTTTATTTATTTTCTAAAATGACAAATAGAAAATTATTCATTTGGATGGCCCCGCTAGAGGCAATCAACAAAGGTTTTCTTCATTCACATGGTCTACAAGCCCACTTTTGATTTGTGGTGGTCCACATATTGTTATCGGTTTTGCTAATTCTCAATCGAATGAGAACTAGCTTAATTCTCATTCACATGACGTCATCAGTTGCAAGTGGACTTGCAACTGCTTCGGACCGTTTTATTTGCTTCGTGATTCGTGCATCAGTTGCAAGTCAACTTGCAATTGGGATTTGATGACGTCATGTGAATGAAAATTAAGTTAATTCTCATTTGAGTGAGTTGCAAGTGGACTTGCAACTGCTCCGGACCGTTTGATTTGCTTCATGATTCGTGCTAATCATGAATTGCAACTTGACTTGCAACTAGGATCTGATGATGTCATGTGAATGAGGAATAAGATAATTCTCATTCGATTGAGCACTAGAGAGACCCTATTGTTATCTACGAAGAATTTTAATCTGTGGTAATTTTCTCATTTCATCGTTAAAACCGTCACAACTCGGCCTCGTGTGCCCACTTTCGATTCGTGATGGTCCACATATTGTGACGTTTAAAAAATGTCCGAGAAGTACTGCTACGTGCATTTTATATCATCATTTATATAACTTTTAGTATCATACTAGAATGTTATTTGCATGATTATATGATTGTTTTACATGTTTTAGATGATTTTGGGGACTTTCATACAAAGTCCCTATTTTTGGTATTTAATTTCTGGGAGGCAGAAAACCCCTTTTCTTGTCTTTAATGTTTCAGGAACCCAAATAATAAAAGGAAAAATACTGCGTCAGTTTTTCATCGGAGAAAGGCAGAGGGAAGAAGACCGAAGAGAGGAGAGCCACGAGGGCCAAATGGGGTGGCCCACGCGGCCCAACCTGGCCGCGTGGGACCCACCAAAAGTGCCTCGGGCACCTCCTCGCCTGGGGCTTTTTATCGACGCCTTCGTCTCGCCCGAAAAGTAACGCCCTAATTTTTCCAAGTCCATCCGAGGTCGCGGCGGCGGCGAAACTCCTGATCCCTTCCGAGGGGGTCAGATCCTGCTGCTCCGGAACTCCGGAGAAGGGGGAAATCATCGTCATCGTCATCACCTCTCCTCCTTGGCGTGGGAGGAGGCCTCTACATCATCACCCCCATCAAGACCAGCACCATCACCATCATCATCACCGTGATCCACTCCGTTCCCCTCGCAGTTTGAGAGTTGCTATACCCTAGATACTTGTCTTGTGCTACTATTCATGTTTGTGATTGAGTACTTGTCATTATTTGGTGGTGAAGTTATAATTTCAGATTGTGTTGTACCACTTATGCCACTGATTATGATCATGTTCGCACGTTGTGAGTAGTTCCCGTATGTTCCTGAGGGCATAGGATGAATTGGCATTGATTTATATATGACATGTGTTGGTATTTTGTCAAGAGTTTATCTTTTATGTGATTCTATGATGGTGTTGTGCGAACGTCGACTGCACAACACTTCACCTTATGGGCTCATAGGAGAACACCGTAGTGTAATGAATTGATGGAGACTTGGGAGGACACGTAAACCTGAGACCGAGTCATGAAGTTATATTATGAGGGTATTAGTATCGGGGACCTTAGAGTGTAATGCTATGGTGGGACTTTAGGTCTTAATAATTCTTGTGCAGTCATTTGCTTGGCCACATGATCCATCATAAGGGGTTGTAGTTTATTTATTTAGCTATACCTAATTATGGCTCCGTCCAAAGAGGATTAAAACTTGACAAGATATTCAACGTGTTGTTTAATAAATCTCTATGCCTAGCATCATCCATGCCGCCCTCGGGAACGTTTGCCACATATAAGTTACACATCACTTGAGCTTGTCCTTTGCCACATAAGAGGATTGGGCTTTCTCTCTTTGAGAGCTTTCACTTGCTACTATCTGTTATCTGCTTGCAATTATACAACTGAAAATACCAAAAACACTGCATCTTTTATTGTTTTATTTATCAATCTTACTAACCAATACCTTCAGCTCCTCGTGGGTTCGACAACCTTTTCTAATTGAAAGGTACTACAATTGATCTCCTGCACTTGGGAGCCATCAAGATACTTTTCTGGCGCCGTTGCCGGGGAGCGTAGCGCTATTGGTAAGAAGTTTGGTAAGGAAACTTGAAAGCTGTTTATCTCATTGTTACTATGGCATTTATGAATCGTGCCTCGCTGCATCTTGCTCTATATGAAAGTGCTTATGCCACTACTGCAAAGGTGGTTGAAACTACTGTGTCTGAGGTACCTAAAGTGGGATTTAAAATTCCCATGGTCATGTTAAAAGAGTTATGAAAAATCCATTTACAGGAGATGGAACTAAGTCGGCACGCGAGCACATGGAAATAATTGAGGACATATGTGGCTTATTCAGACTACCTGGTATTTCAGAGGATCAGGTAAAAAGGAAGCTATTGTATTTGTCTTTATCTGGTAATGCTCGTGATTGGTACAGGTCTTGGATGAAGAGGTCCAGAATGAATGGAGTATCTTGAGGAAGGTTTTCTTTCTTAAATATTTTACTCCTAAAGAAGCTTATGATAACCGCTGCTATATATTCAATTTCTGGCCACATCTGGGAGAGAGTATTACTCAAGCTTGGGGGAGGTTAAAGGAACTCCTTCGCAAGAATCCATGTCATGATCTTACAAGGAAACTTATATTGATAAACTTTTATGTGAGACTACCTATGAAGCACAAGGAGATTCTGGATAATTCATCTGGTGGAAGTTTTACTAATAACACTGAAGAAGAAGCATGGAATTTATTGGAGACTATTTCTGAAAATACTAGCCACTGGGATCTTGATAAAGGTAATGAGCCATATTTTGATTATGAATATTCATGTGTAGAGAATTTCTCTACTTCTATTCTGTTTAAAAATCTGAGTGATACTTTTGGTCTTGATCCTTATGTTATAATTGAA
This sequence comes from Poa pratensis, assembly GCA_947311845.1. Taxonomy (NCBI): domain Eukaryota; kingdom Viridiplantae; phylum Streptophyta; class Magnoliopsida; order Poales; family Poaceae; genus Poa; species Poa pratensis. Next base: position 66,070,092 of record CAMZMU010000042.1, read on the forward strand.
ATAGCTAAAGGTTTTGCTGATCATATCTGTGTTCCAAAAAGTGGATTTGAAGTTTATGTTGAACCTGTTAAACAATCTATTGTTGTTCCTAAAGTTATTAAACAGGTTGAACCAATGTCATCTGTGACAATTGAGGAGTATGTTGAACCACCTCCATTTCCAAACCAAGTTAAGGAGAATTTACTTAAAGCTGTTACTAACAAGAGTAACAAAAGATGTTCTCAGCCTTATGAACAGGTGGAAGTCAACACTCAAATTTCTGTTATCAAGCAACTAAATGAAGAAGACCCAGTGGATGTTTATCTATGTGAAGATGCTACCAAAGTCATCAAAGGTAATTCGGCCAAAGTTGGGAAACCTGTTATATCATGCTCTATTGGGACTTCAAGTTATCATGGTCTATGTGATATTGGAGCAAGTATTAGTGTCATTCCATATTCTCTTTATCTTGAGATCAAGCCTGATATTGATCCCATTGTTATGGAAGAGACAGGTATGACAATTCAACTTGCTAATAAAGATTATATTAGTCCATTTGGAATTGTTAGAGATGTTGAAGTATTGATTGGCAAAATAAAATACCCTGCTGATTTTATTGTGCTTGGTTGTCCTCAAGATTCATTTTGTCCTATCATTTTTGGTAGACCTTTCTTACATACTGTTGGTGCTGAAATTAATTTGCCTAAAGAGAAAGTGTTTATTAAATGTGCTGGTGAGAAACTTGAATTTAACTTTTCCAAATTTGCTGATAAACATGTTGAGAAAGAGCCAATTCCTAATAATTTAATTGAAACTCTTGCTCATATAGCTGTAGCTTCAACTGATGTTGTAGAACGTTATATGCTTAATCAAGATGAACCATTTAATGATGAGGAAAAAGAGGCTTTGGAACAAATATTATGGCAACAACCACCACAATTACAATTGCATATCCCACCTGATAATTTAGGAGTGCTACCACCACCTAAAGGGGATCCTAGTTTTGAATTGAAACCTTTGCCTGCAAATCTGAAATATGCATATTTGGATGAGAAGAGCATATATCCTGTCATTATTAGTGCTAACCTTTCAGCTGAAGAGGAAGAGAAATTACTTGATGTGCTAAAAGCTCACCGACCAGCCATTGGATACTCTCTTGATGATCTTAAAGGTATAAGCCCCGCTCTATGTATGCATAAAATTAATCTGGAGGAAGATGCAAAACCTGTTGTTGATTTTCAACGCCGCCTCCATCCAAAAATGAAAGAAGTGGTAAGAAAGAGGTAATAAGACTTATTGAAGCTGGTATCATTTATCCTATAGCTGACAGTAAGTGGGTTAGTCCTGTTCATTGTGTTCCTAAAAAGGGTGGAATGACTGTTGTTCCAAATGAAAAGGATGAACTTGTGGCTCAACGTACTGTAGTTGGTTATAGGATGGTTATTGATTTCAGAAAATTGAATAAAGCAACTCGAAAAGATCATTATCCATTGCCATTTATTGATCAAATGCTAGAAAGGTTATCTAAACACTCTCACTTTTGCTATCTAGATGGTTATTCAGGTTTCTCGCAAATTCCTGTCCATAAGGATGATCAAGAAAAGACCACTTTTACTTGCCCATATGGTACTTTTGCTTACAGGAGAATGCCATTCGGTTTATGTAATGCTCCTGCTACTTTTCAAAGATGCATGAATGCTATATTTGCTGATTATATTGAAAAGATAATGGAGGTTTTTATGGATGATTTTTCTGTGTATGGTACTTCCTTCGATAATTGCTTGTTCAACCTTAACAAAGTTTTACAGCGTTGTGAAGACCAACACTTGGTTCTTAATTGGGAGAAGTGTCACTTCATGGTTACTGAGGGTATAGTTCTTGGGCATAAGATTTCTGGAGAAGGAATAGAAGTTGATCCAGCAAAGATTGAAGCTATTGAAAAACTACCATATCCAAGGGACCTCAAAGGTATAAGAAGTTTTCTTGGGCATGCAGGTTTTTACCGTAGGTTCATTAAGGATTTCTCCAAAATATCAAAACCTCTAACCAATCTTCTGCAAAAGGATGTTCCTTTCTCTTTTAATGATGATTGCATTGAGTCCTTTAATATTTTGAAGAATGCTTTAATCACTGCTCCCATTATTCAACCTCCTGATTGGAACTTGCCTTTTGAAATTATGTGTGATGCTAGTGATTATGCAGTTGGGGCTGTTTTGGGCCAACGTGTTGATAAGAAACTGAATGTTATTTATTATGCTAGTAGAACACTTGATGCTGCTCAAAAGAATTATGCTACAACTGAGAAAGAATTTTTAGCAGTACTGTTTGCTTGTGACAAGTTTAGACCTTATATTACTGATTCAAAAGTCACAATACATACTGATCATTCTGCTATTAAATACTTGATGAATAAGAAAGATGCTAAGCCTAGACTAATAAGATGGGTACTTCTATTGCAAGAATTTGATTTACACATTGTTGATAGGAAAGGGGAGGATAATCAAGTTGCTGATCATCTCTCTAGGATGGAAAGCATACCTGATGATCCTATTCCTATTAATGATAGCTTTGTTAATGAACAACTTGCAATTGTTAATGTTTCTAGTGCTAAAGTTGCATCTCCTTGGTTTGCCAACTATGCAAATTTTATTGTTGGTAAAGTTTTGCCTCCACACTTCACTTCTCAACAAAGAAAGAAATTCTTTTATGATCTTAGACATTATTTTTGGGATGATCCTTTCCTCTATAAGAAAAGTGTGGATGGTATTATTAGACGTTGTGTACCTGAGCATGAACAACAGGCTATTATAAGAGATTGTCATGACAGTCCCTATGGAGGGCATCATGCAGGAGATCGCACAGGAGCAAAGGTATTACAATCTGGTTTCTATTGGCCTACTTTATTTAAGGACTGTGCTGAATATGTTAAATCTTGTGATAAATGTCAAAGAGTAGGAAACATTGGTAGGAGGAATGAAATGCCTATGAATTATTCATTGCCACTTGAACCATTTGATGTGTGGGGTTTTGACTTTATGGGTCCTTTCCCAGAATCAAAGACAAAGCATACTCACATTTTGGTTGCAGTTGACTATGTTACAAAGTGGGTGGAAGCAATTCCAACCAAAAGTGCAGATCATGCCACAGCAATGAAGATGCTCAAGGACATCATTTTCCCCAGGTTTGGTGTTCCTAGGTTCTTAATTACTGATGGTGGTTCTCATTTCTTGCATGGTGTTCTTAGAAAAACTTTGGCAAAATATGATGTTAACCATAGAATTGCATCTCCTTATCATCCTCAAACAAGTGGGCAAGTTGAATTAAGCAATAGGGAAATTAAACTCATTTTGGAAAAGACAGTGAATAAGTCTAGATCTGATTGGCCAATTAAGATTAATGATGCTTTGTGGGCTTATAGAACTGCTTTTAAAAATCCTATGGGAATGTCTCCTTATAAAATGGTTTATGGAAAAGCTTGTCACTTACCTGTTGAACTAGAACATAAAGCTAGATGGGCTATTAAACAACTGAACTTTGATTTTAAAACTGCGGGAGAAAAGAGAATTCTTGACCTAAACCTACTTGACGAATGGAGAAATGAAGCTTATGAAAGTGCCAGGATGTTTAAAGAAAAAGTTAAGATTTGGCATGACAAGAAAATTAAGAAAAAGGAATTCAAAGTAGGTGATCAAGTTTTATTGTACAACTCTCGTTTCAAGTTTTCTGCAGGGAAGCTAGCTTCAAAGTGGCAGGGACCATTAGTGATACAGGAGGTGTACCGTTCAGGAGCTATCCGTCTTCACGGTGACATGAAAGGTAAACCTCATGTAGTCAATGGACAACGCCTTAAACCTTATATTGCAGGAAAGAGCTTCATCGGAAGGGTGGAGGAGTTGAATTTACAAACACCGGAAGAGGTAATTGAGAGAAACCGTGCAGTTCAGAAACCCTAAATCAATAGAAGGTAACTTTGTGTTGGAAAGTTTCTCGGAATTGCATAAAATTTTACGGAGGTCAATTTTTATGGAAATCATCGTATGGGACAAGAAAACTGGACGAAACGGAGACCCGAGGGAGAAAGAGAGGGGCCCACGCGGCCCATGTACCTGGCCGCGTGGGGCTATCCCTTTTCCACCTCGGAGTCCTTTTTCGTCTCGTTTTCGATCCCGACGCTTCGTCTTGACCTAAAAACCCTCAATATATACCCTCTCTGCCGATCTAATCTCGCACCGAGCGTTCTCGAGCGATCTTTGTTTCTGTTGTTTCTGCCTGTCAGGTTTTAGCCATGTCTTGCTCCGGATCCAACCAAGAGGGGGAGAGCTCTCCCAAGGAGGGTGTTGTGAACCGCTACCTCAACTCCGTGATGACACCACCGAAGACCGTGTGCTTCAAGGAGGGCGTGATGCTCGTGGAGGAGGTGAAGGCTCCCAAGGCCACCGGCACGGTGAGGAAAGGCTGGATGAGTTGAGGACAAGACCTTCAGGTATGGCACTGTGGTTTACCGCAGCCTTGATGCTCACCACTTCATGAACCTGGAGCTGGAAAGAAGGTTGAAGAGTACAAGAAAAGGCTTGAAGATCTGGAAGATAGATACAAGGACGTCATCGACAAGTGGGAAAGTTCCAATGCTTCATGTGGGATTTGAGAACCAGAACTGCGAATATGAAGAACGCTTCAAGAAGATTGCAGCAGCTGCCACCCTCAGGTACAATGATCCACCTACATCTTTCCGTGATGGAAGGCCTTTCCATGGAAGATGGCTGAGTGGGAGAAGAATATGAGAAGGAGGAGCTGCAGCAAAGAAAGACTGCAAACGCAAGCTTGGGGGAGTTCCACTAGTCTTTATCACTAGTTTATCATATCTATCTAGTCATGGTGTGTTTGCTTTTATCGTTTAGTTATCAATATCTCTTAGGCGTGTGTGAGCTCATGGAGCATTATCATGTATCCCTATCTATGGTTTATCAATGAATATTAAAGTATGGTGTCATCCATGATTCTCTTGTTTGGGATTTATGGGTAACACTCATGCAAATGAGCGTGGCATATTTAGAATTTCAATCACATCTTGCCTTGAAATTAATTAACTTGAGTATGTTGGACAATTATAGAATTATCTCAATATAGAAGAAGTAAAAAGACTTGTGAATTAATAGTTTGAGGTTAAGATATAGTCTTGTAGGATAAGAAGTTGAGAAGACTTAATGAAAAGGATATAAAACACTCTTGTTACAACCTAGTATCTTTTGAGCAAATTAATGATCATGGATATTTCAATACTTATGCTCTTGAATGTGAATGAAAGGAAGGCACCTGAAATTTCAGCTAGCCATGGAAAGTGTAAGAAAAGGGTTGTGTAGAGCATGGGAACTTGATTGAGATATCCATGACTAAAGTTTGCACTAGTTACTAGTCAAGCAAGAGTGATAACAATTTTTATATCTATCTGTCTTTTCATTTGTCTTCTTTTGAACTTGTTATCCAATGAGAGTTTATCTTGTCTTTGAATTTCAGCAAAGTATAAAAGATTATAATGCTTGCCATGAAGAGCAAAAGCATGTGAAAAACAATATGATTCGATTGTCCAACATACAATGGTTATTTGCTTTCAAAAGTAAGGGGTGATTGCTAGAGTTCTACTTATGTTGCCCTCATATGTATGAGTTTTAGATCATTAATCTTATCTTGCAATTGAATATGATGATGATACAATGCCCGTATTTATTTATCAACCATAAGTCCATTGATGCATGTAATGATCTATGTCCTTACTTACTCGAGGACGAGTAAAGGTTTAAGCTTGGGGGAGTTGATACGTGCATTTTATATCATCATTTATATAACTTTTAGTATCATACTAGAATGTTATTTGCATGATTATATGATTGTTTCTACATGTTTTAGATGATTTTGGGGACTTTCATACAAAGTCCCTATTTTTGGTATTTAATTTCTGGGAGGCAGAAAACCCCTTTTCTTGTCTTTAATGTTTCAGGAGCTACAGGACCCAAATAATAAAAGGAAAAATACTGCGTCAGTTTTTCATCGGGAGAAAGGCAGAGGGAAGAAGACCGAAGAGAGGAGAGCCACGAGGGCCAAATGGGGGTGGCCCACGCGGCCCATGTACCTGGCCGCGTGGGACCCACCAAAGGTGCCTCGGGCACCTCCTCGCCTGGGGCTTTTTATCGACGCCTTCGTCTCGCCCGAAAAGTAACGCCCTAATTTTTCCAAGTCCATCCGAGGTCGCGGCGGCGGCGAAACTCCTGATCCCTTCCGAGGGGGTCAGATCCTGCTGCTCCGGAACTCCGGAGAAGGGGGAAATCATCGTCATCGTCATCACCTCTCCTCCTTGGCGTGGGAGGAGGCCTCTACATCATCACCCCCATCAAGACCAGCACCATCACCATCATCATCACCGTGATCCACTCCGTTCCCCTCGCAGTTTGAGAGTTGCTATACCCTAGATACTTGTCTTGTGCTACTATTCATGTTTGTGATTGAGTACTTGTCATTATTTGGTGGTGAAGTTATAATTTCAGATTGTGTTGTACCACTTATGCCACTGATTATGATCATGTTCGCACGTTGTGAGTAGTTCCCGTATGTTCCTGAGGGCATAGGATGAATTGGCATTGATTTATATATGACATGTGTTGGTATTTTGTCAAGAGTTTATCTTTTATGTGATTCTATGATGGTGTTGTGCGAACGTCGACTGCACAACACTTCACCTATATGGGCTCATAGGAGAACACCGTAGTGTAATGAATTGATGGAGACTTGGGAGGACACGTAAACCTGAGACCGAGTCATGAAGTTATATTATGAGGGTATTAGTATCGGGGACCTTAGAGTGTAATGCTATGGTGGGACTTTAGGTCTTAATAATTCTTGTGCAGTCATTTGCTTGGCCACATGATCCATCATAAGGGGTTGTAGTTTATTTATTTAGCTATACCTAATTATGGCTCCGTCCAAAGAGGATTAAAACTTGACAAGATATTCAACGTGTTGTTTAATAAATCTCTATGCCTAGCATCATCCATGCCGCCCTCGGGAACGTTTGCCACATATAAGTTACACATCACTTGAGCTTGTCCTTTTGCCACATAAGAGGATTGGGCTTTCTCTCTTTGAGAGCTTTCACTTGCTACTATCTGTTATCTGCTTGCAATTATACAACTGAAAATACCAAAAACACTGCATCTTTTATTGTTTTATTTATCAATCTTACTAACCAATACCTTCAGCTCCTCGTGGGTTCGACAACCTTTTCTAATTGAAAGGTACTACAATTGATCTCCTGCACTTGGGAGCCATCAAGTACTTCACCAGTTTCTACAAGCTAATATGGATGACCTAGGTGCATGAAAAAAGTTTGAAACTTCACAAAATTCCGACGTGTGGCGTTCCTTGGGACCGGCTGTCACCAGAAAACATTCGTGAATCGATGGGTTTGTTGTAGAGTTGTCCACGCACAAAAGAATGCACATGCATAATTGTAAGGCATATTTTTAGCGGCGAGTAGCAAATTGTCGAGCTAGCATAAGCGCTTTGTGATACATTTTTTCACTAGCGGTGTCGTGGAACTAGCTATCTAGCTCAATGGATACAAGCGTCGTGTCGTGTCAACCCATGCCCTATTGTTAGTGATAAGAACGAGACACTAATTAAGTGGCATCACCGTGAATTGTTGTAGTAATCTTGTTTGGCCAACAAGTTTTTTTCCTCTTATTTCACGGTTTAGGTAACCAATCTTTTTATGTTTTTGTGACAGTTTTTCACTACAATATAAAATATAAATTCTATTGAGGGAGGCTTGAACATGAAACCTCTTTTCACAACTTGCAACGTTGTTGCAACACCACGATATTAAAGGACGGTGCTATTAAGGGCACGTGCTCCATATTAGTAGTCCGTGGGCACAAACATAATAGGCTAATTGTGTCATGCATGCAGCCACGTAAATAGATTCCTTTTGGTTTTAACTTTAACTTTTTATCTCTTAAACTGTAATTCCAAATTCATATCCGTTTTCGCGGTTGACTTTGTTGCCACGAGATTTTCAAAACTAGATCCCATCTTGATATATTTTGACAACTTTTTTTTGACCCTAATTGCCAGATTAGAGTCACTTGGTCACCAGACATTGTCAAGTTGGTTACCATGTGAAAATCAAATGATTGCCGTGTTTTTTGAACTGCGCGACTCACGATTGTAATCCTTCTTTAACGGTAAGCACATGACTTACGTGTCTAGATTGGATCAAATAGTCACTCTCTAAACATGTAAGATCATGGTCATGATAAAACACATGTAAAATTTATCTGGTAACTATGAATTATTTGAGTGGTAATTGTTAAATATTAATATGGCAACTACAATATTAATTATGACCTGGCAACTAATGACGAAAAAAAAGTTCATCAAAATATATTAAGATGATATCTGGTTTTAAAGTACTCGTAGAGACGGAACCAACCGTGAAGACGGATCGTCATTTGCATTAACGGTTTAAAAGATAATTCATTTTGAATTTCCGGATCATGCAAAGATTCCTTACATGCATATACAGCCCATCCCACTCTTATGCGCGCCGGAAAGAGATTTGTTTGCGCGACGGATAGAGATGTTTTTGTGGGGCACGCCCCTTTGTTAGATTAACCGGACATTAAAAAGCAACCAACAACGCCTAAGGATGTCTCCAACGGGGCGACGCAAACGGACGCGCGTTTGGTCCGCGTTTGGTCTGTTTGCGTCGGCAAACGGACGCGCGTTTGGCCCATGTCCGCCCCTTTCTGGCCAGTGCCCCCAACGGGCCGACGCACCGAGTCCGCCCGCATGTTTTTTTTTTGTTAACAGGCCATACATGGGCCATTTTCATTCATATATAGGGGGGGTGGGCCGACGCATCGAGTCAGCCCGGCCAGGGTTTTTGATCAATCTATAGAAAACAAGTATATAGGAATCAAAATAAACCATACAATCCGAATAATACAATCCAAATGGTTTATCAAATAGTTATTACAATCCAAATAATTTAGCAAATAATATAAATTGTTTCATGCATAGTCTTACAAACCAAATAAAAATAAGACCAATAGTTCATCAAATGGAACTACTGGTTACCGTAGTGCTGCCAGACATGCTCCACCAAATCATTTTGGAGCTGGTTATGAGACACCTTCTCACGAATGTCACGGTGGAAGTCGAGGAACTGATCAAATGTGGACGGTCCCTGGGGCTGTACCAACTGACCCTGAAACTGCCAAGCCTGATCATGCATACCCTCGTCGCGTTCGTCCTCCATGATCATGTTGTGCATGATCACACAAGCTGTCATCACCTCCCAGAGTTGGTCCTTGTCCCATGTCCTAGCGGGGTGGCGAACAATAGCCCACCGTGACTGGAGGGCACCGAATGCACGCTCCACATCCTTTCTAGCACTCTCTTGTTCCTTGGCGAACCTCTTCTTCTTCTCATCACTGGGATTGGAGATGGTCTTCACAAAAGTAGTCCATGTAGGATAAATCCCATCAGCAAGATAATAAGGCTTGTCATACTCGTGACCATTGATCTCATAGGTCACCTGGGGTGCGAGACCATTGGAAAGCCTGTTGAACACCGGAGACCGCTGCAGCACGTTGATGTCATTGTGCGAGCCGGCCATGCCAAAAAAACGAGTGCCAAATCCACAAATCTTGTGATGCCACGGCCTCAAGCACGACCGTGCACGCCCCAACATGGCCCCTGTACTGCCCCTGCGAAGCAAATGGGCAGTTCCTCCACTCCCAGTGCATACAATCTATGCTGCCAAACATCCCAGGGAACCCTGCAGTGCCAAATCGAGGGAGCGACGGCGGGGTGGCGGCGGGAGGGGCGAGAGAGGCGGAGGAGATTGGGGTGGGGAATGGCCTGACGGTTGGGCCAGGGGCGGACCAGAGGAGGACACAATAGCACTTCGCTCGCGTCCGCGCCCGACGCATCGGTGGCCCAAATTTGGGCCAGGAATGGGTCGCGGCGGACCAAAAAACGGACCGCGGTCCGTTTACGTCGCCCCGTTGGGCCGTGTATTTGGCTCCCGCGGACAGGAACGGAAGCGCGCTGACTCGATGCGTCGCCCCGTTGGAGACATCCTAATGCGGAAGGTATATCAAAAGGTAAAAGCCTGTGCTGAGCATACACGATGCAAAATGTCATGAGAAAGGTGTGCTTCCCAAAATAAGCTAGTTTTATTTTCAACGAGAACCGCGTTAGTGCTTTTTTATTGGGATTGTGAATAGTGCTCAGTCGAGTGAGATTTAGTTACTTCTCACTGAGACGACGTTATCCAGTTGTAGTAGTAACTCATGTGTAATTCATATGTAGTTGAGAAAATTTTAACTACAACTAATGTGCAACCCACTTGTAACTGGGAAATTTCAGTTGTAACTGGAAATTTTCATTTGCAACTCATGTATAACACATTTACAACCGGGAAAATATCATTTGCAATATATGTGCAACTAGAGAAAATTTGAAAATTTTAATTGCAACTCATACAACTCACATAAGCATGAATCACAATGTAAATATAGTGGAATTAGAATTTAGTGAGTGCGAACTTAATTCTCATGAGAAATAGCAAAACCGTGTATCTAATCATTTAGACGTGTTTGAGGTTTGATGTGAATGCTCCTCGGATTTGTTGACTGAGCGCTTGGATTAAGCAGATATGAACAATTTTGCAGGTTCGCTCTTCAAGAGCTGGTGTTCCGGTGCTTGCGTCCACCTCCTCGGCGGACCAGGCGGCGCACGTTGAACCGAGCCACGGCCTCCCTCAAGGCACGCCCTGTCAACCAGAAGCCACGCTGCGCCGCTGCCGCGACGCACGCCGACGGTGACGCCTCGTTAATGTTCGTCGCCGTCGTTATCCCCTTCTCGGCGAGGTCGTCCTTGGCGTTGTACAAGCCGTAGTTGAATTTCCCTTCACGTTCCTCCTCATCATCAACCTCCACGCCGGCGCCTGCGCCTCCGGGAGCAGCAGCCACGCTGGCGCCTTCCTTCGTCCGAACCACGACACCCGCGCCGTCCTCGTTCGCTGGCGCCGCAGCCACGGGCATCTTTTGTTGCTGCTCGTCGGCCCTGGCGAACAGGTCTTCGTCGTCACGCGTCATCCGCACGATCTGGTGTCCATGGCCGGTGGACTTGATCACCGTGCCAGGGCCTGGCGGAGGGAAAACGATGTAGTCGTCACTGTCGTACTCGTCGTACACGTACTGATTCTGCATGCCGCTGCCGGAGCGGCCCACCAGCTGGGGAGCGCCGTCCGTGCGGTCGACATTAGCTTCGCCGTACCCGTACGCCATCGTGCTGCCGTAGCAGCGCATCGGCGGCGGACGAGCGGCAGCACTGCCCGACTCCGTCGCGCCGTGCTCCAGGTCAGCCACGGGTGTCCCTCGTTGCTGCTCGGCCGCCATGGCAGCCGCAATACATGCGAAAAAATCGTCCTCGACCGGCAGTTCATCCTCGCCGTCGCCATCGTCACGCGTCACCGTCATCGGCACGATCGTGTATCCATCGCCGGCGGACTCGATCACCGTGCCAGGGCCCGGCGGCGGAGAGAACATCTTGTTGTCGTCATTACCGTACTCGGTGGGCACGTACTGATTCGGCGAGCCGCTGCCAAGGCGCAGCAGCTGGGGAGCGGCGTCCGTGCCGTCGTCATAATCTTCTCCGCACCCGTCGGCCACCGTGCCGCTCTCGCAGAGCACACGCGGCGGGCGATCCGCGGCACTGCCTGCCTCCGTCGCGCCGTGCTCCACTGCAGCCGCGGATGTCCCTCGTTGCTGCTCGGCGGCCATGGCAGCCGCGATACAGGCGAAGAAGTCGTCGCCCACTGGAAGCGACGCATCGTCGTCTCCGTCGTCCCACTTCGTCTCCGGCATCGGCATGATCGTATATGCATTGCCGGTAGACTCGATCACGGTGCCACGGCCCGGCGGAGGGAACTCCTTGTAGTCGTCATCAAAAGCGTCCTTGCCGTACTCGTACGCCATGCCGCCGTACCATCGCACCGGAGGCTGGCGAGACGCATCATCGCCGGTCATGTCGCTAACCTGCTGATCCGACGACGCTGTAAACTCTGTTTCTTGGATGTTCCTTTCAGACGACGGCAATCGGCGGCGACTTGTTTCCGATCACCGGCAGCCTTCCCGATTCAACTTTATATCGATCCAGACGTGGTTGACGTTGACATGTTGGAAGCAGGGTCGGCATGGAAGTACGATTCGGCCACACGAACGTGCGAAAGCCAACAGGGATGATTACAGATTTTTGTTTTCGAGAGTACGGGGCGATTACGGATTAGAACAGGAAACCGAGTGTAATCCCTTCATTAACTAAACCTAACTTCGTAAATAATAAGCAAATAAAATAAATAAATAAAACGAACTTCAAGTTGAAAACCATTCGAACATGGAGTAAGTAATTTTACAGTATACATCAGGCCATGGTATACGTCAGCGCAGGCTGACGCACACGGTATACTTACTAGCTAACAACACACAACGGCTTCATAAGCCTCGCCAAAATCATCGCGCTATTGCCTCAACAATGTCTTTAATTTAGATGCTAAACCTAAACGGACCTTCAGCTAGCCTTCAGAGCTCCCCCACGGTCTGACCAGGAGCTGAGGCATGACTCTATGATCTGCTCTGTCGAGTTAACTCGTCGCCTGCGACACAGAAAATTGTGTGCCCGGTACAGGCGGGGTGACAAGTAGATTGGTCTTTTCGTATTATCCTATGTTATTGTTGGTCAACTGTTAGCGGCATTTGGTGGAGAACCCTGGGACGATGAGCCCGCGACTGCTGCCTTCTGTGGTTTACTTCTCGAGAAGCTCTTCGCATACAGAGCTCCGAACACAATGGCCTGGTAGCACGGAGGGTCAATTGTGTGATTGAAAGGAAGATGTGAAATGTTATGGAATACTGATTAGGCAAGAGACAGATGACTTACGGCACCAACCCACTGCATCCAGCTAAGTGGATGCACGAACCATACGCAGGACAGTAGTATGCTCACCAACTGCAAAAACATATGTTGAACTGCTGTCAGGATATGGTTATACAGTATAACTGCAAGTATGCGACACTGGTGAGGACAGTATAAACCTGTCGAGTTGTCATGATTGTAGCAAATGTGAGAGCCCCGAATGTTCGAATGGTGTAGGATATGAAGAACTGGCTAGCTGTTGCAACCTGGACGAACATAGATTTTAAATTCAAAGGCAGAAGCTAGCTTGGATACATTATTCAAACAATTGTGGTGTAGATTCAATTTGTGAGTGTGCAACTTGTCCTAGATTTCATGTCGTGCCACTGAAAGAAAAGCTGACAATTCTAGATTTTCATCTCCTAATGTGATAATGTCTCTGCATCCACCTATATCCATCTGAACTTCAGACTGTAATTTTCAGTTTATATTCACCGGTGGTTTGATTTGAGTAAAAAGGAATAAGTACATTGCACTTTAATTGAAAAATTGAAAGGTATATCTTACAGTGGATAGGACTAGGACGTCATAGAAGCAATCTGGATGACGAACCATGAAGTCCACAGCTGGAAGAAGATGATTCTGGAGAATAAGTCCTGTAAAAGGGAAAAAATGACAGAATAAAATCAACAGAGAGTAAAATCATTCATGCCAACTTTTAATAGAGTATTGTACAGGGTAAGTGTAACAGACAAAGTTCACTGATTGACAGGCAAAACTTTGGTTGAATGTCCAGAAAAAAAATCTTTGCAGAATCAGAAAGTACAAAAGTACTGGTCCCATTATAAACTTAAAGATGAACGGTCGAGATAAAATCAAAAGACAAGAAAAGTAACAATTTGAGTAAGCAATTACCACTCAAGCTAATAACACAAGAGCACATTGTCGTGTAGAATATTTGGTTGTGTATTTCCATCTCATACCCTTTGAAGAGTTTATCTTGAAAGGTGCTTGTGAAACCATCAAATCTAGATATTCAAAGAGAAGGAAGTTAGATAGCATTACATAGCAACCAGTGTGCAAAAGCTGATCCAAACAAAGTAAGGGTAACTAATGGGCAGTGAGAGATTTCAAATGTAAGTTGGTTTTGCTTATTCCATGTTTTACAAATTTACTACTCCGTAGATTATATCGAATCACAGAACATTTAAATTATAATAACACCATCTCAGCAGTACACATAATGAGTCATAGCAATACAGGCATTTGGTACATATAGCTCTAGCATGCCTAACACTACTGATTGCATTCGGAAGATAACATGGCATTATTAGTGCAGATAAAAGCAGACTTGCATGTCAAATAGAGCTGTGAGACCTAAAAAAATCACAAAACTGAACTACGATTACAGTTAATCATGAATTCAAATATTAGTGCTTATTTTCTTCGCATAGAATTAAGCAGCACATGAGAAGAAGTTGTACCCAAGATAACCAAGCATGAGTGAAACACCCCAAACAGTGCTTTCTCTGCCTCTATTGAGTGGGCTAACATCCATTGATGCCTGCATGCATGTGACCAGAAAAAAAATATGTCACTTCAGAAGAAACACCAAAAGCTCAGCATGGCATATGATTTACAGAACAATTCTTAAATATGAAGGGATATCACATGTGCATTGGCTAAATACCACACATGAGTACTTGGTTAGTTATTATAAGTTTCCAAGAACTCCGTGAAAAACATGTTGCTTAAGATAGTTCATTGGGGTAGATAAAATTCCCATCACCGTCCTTATTTTAATTAAATTCTAGTTTGTATACTATCCAATCAGTAATGTGGTGTGCAAGTAGTATTTATCGAAATTTCTTCTCTAGTCTCCACGACATATTTTAGATACTGACAACTGAACAATCATGCAGTGTGCAGTTGTACGACGGTAAATACTAAATTGGACAATCAGTAATGTGGTTAGACAATTGAATTACCGGGGATAGGATGAAGAATGAGCAGCCCATGGTCACAATGACTGCAAAGAAGTAATCTTTTCCACCATACTTCTTTTTCATCATTATCGTGCCCCAAATCTACAAATCAATCAAAAGGAAGATAATGTTCAGAACAGTGCAACATCTTGATATCAGGAAATGGAATCAAAATACAAAAATTTATGGAACAAAGGAAGAAAACATGCCAGATATACTAGACACTCAATATGATTCGTATACAACTGTGATTTTCGTGTTTTAACATATACCCGATAGATGAATGAAAAGTGGCCAAAATGGTAAAATCAGACGAACAGAGGATCTCAGAATCATCTTGCACAGTAATTTTTAGAGAGATCTTATCAACTGATTTTCCATAACGAGCCTATGTACAAGTTTAATTACTTGCATCAATCAATATTTATTAACTGGAAAGTAAAGTAGCACAGAAATCTATACTTTTCTAGCAGGCAATGAAGACACATGAAAAATCAGATTAGAGTGCAGTTTGCGGTACAGAAGATATTACCATGACAGGAATCATCTTTGCACATTTGGCAAGCGTCTGGACAGGGAAACTGACGTACTTGAGGGCCTGAAAGAATCACGCCATGTATTAAGCATGGAAGAAATATGAACCAACAACAGCAGATATATAAAACCAATGTATAACCTCATACTGGCAAGTTGTGGTCAGTATGTTTGATAAGGAGACAACACAGTATTTCTGGATTGGGGCCACTGGGTCCGTAGATTTCTTACTTGCCTGCATGAATATACATAGTTTAATTCTTATCAGATTCAGACAAGTTCAAGTATAAGAACAAACGGCTGAGGCAGATCCATACCAGCAACACGAGTGCTGACACCATGGCTGTGGTTATACGGTTACAGAAAACAAGAAAAAGTGAGTATTTAAAGAACTCCTTCTCGGCTCCATAGGGCACTCTCATGAGTTTTTCCTGCATAACATTGAAATCAGAATATCCACCATTTAGCGATCGTATCCATGCAACAGAATGTAAAATAGAAACGGCATCTTTTCAAGAACGCTAAAGAAAAGGTAACTGATAAAGACAAAGACCAGTGGTGCTTGTACATAAAAGGGTCATGCGTGTGGATACACCATTCTCTGAAGCAACTAGTGCTGACTTAGCTGACGAACAACCACAGTAATCAGTTTGGCAACACTGGATTGTTCATATGCAGCATCCAGTTCGAACAGTGAGTGAAATCGTATGGACGACTGTTATTTTATCTGGATTGGGATGAAACCAAAAGTGCTTAAAGGAGTGATACCCCAAAAGTATCTTTTGCAGTTTGAATTAAACTTCTGGTCCTATGCTGCATCAGTCAATTCATACAACATACCGTCCCTATCACAACCGAGCGTTGAGTTTTTCATCGAATACAAGCTAGCAGCAGAAATCGCAAAATGAACTGACATGACCAGTCGTTCACCAGCACTAGCATTTGAAATGGAACCGCACAGAACACCACACTGGCCAGTGGCCAGTTCAACCTCCGGCAAGGCAAGGCAAGCGCAAACCAAACATTTCGAATCGTGAATTTCGCCCGGTATGAAAAACAGACACGATAGATCGACACTAATCCTATCACCGCACCAGGCGCCGGCGGCACGCTCGGTGAGAAACTGGGCAGGAAGAGGGCGAGGGGGCAGATACGGAGTGGGGCGGACCTGGAGGACGCCGTACACGAGGAGCGTGCTCATGATGCCGACGACGGCGAGGGCGCACCTGGACAGCCAGCGGCGGCGCTCGTCCTTGTCCCTCCCCGCCGCTACCGGCAGCGCCTCCTCGTCCGCCATAGCAGAACGAGTAGATCCGAGGGGGGACCCGAGCTCGGGCGATTGACTGATGGCGACGGCGCTTGGTGGAGGAAGAAGAGGCTAGGGGCTGCGGTGGGGTCGGCGTGGCAGCAAGGAGCGCGGGGCCGGAGGTGGAGGTGGCTCGCCTCCGCTTTCCGGCGTGCCGCGTGCGGCGTGTGGGGTAACAGTCAGTCCGGGGCCCGTGCGATGACTTTTTAGTATGACTAGTTAAATATCCGTACGTTGCTACAGCATATTAAAGTTTTTTGGCTGTCGCATATCTCATACGTGTAAACATAGATGCATGTAGATATTCACGTACATATAAATAATAACTATTTAAAACGATACAACATTAACTTTTTCACTTTGCATAATTCGACATTGTAAGTTGGTATCAAAGGATACATGTATGACTTGAAGGATAATGGTTATTACATTTCTTGCTTTGTCTCTCAACATCAACTTGTTGTGCACCCATCCGGCGCTCTTCCTCCCCAACTCATGTCACCCCTACCCCAATGCAATGTCATATTCCTTACTACCACTCTCACTCTTTGGCAATGTTGTCCTCATTTTCCACACCATCTCGTCGTCGTTTTACCACCATGTTTTGTGCCTTCAACTCCCGAGAAGCAGCGGGACGAGACGGTTTTTTATGGGCTTCAGTATTCATCTTCTTCTGCCCTGCGAAGCTATGAGAAGATTATATTCGCCTTCGGCAATTGATGATTAATGCTAAACATTTTGCTCACTTGCATTCCATAAAGGTTTCGTTTCTCACATTGAGCGATGTCTATTTTCTCCCTTCCACAAAGATTATAATTGTATGATCTTTGGTAGGTATCAAACTGCCATCACCACGTGCCTTGCCCATTTATTGCTCTACCCATAAAAGTAACAAAGACCAAATCAGAGTAGACAACCAACAGTAAAAAATAAGAAAAGCATTTGGTATATTATCTCACATAGACCTAAGTAAACTGACCAGGAAATGTACTATCAGATTAGGGCCTTGTTGACCATCAACTTTGTTTCGTTGTATCCAATAAATTTGTGAAATAGAAATGTAGATCCAGCGGCAAGCAGCAAGAGACACATTAGTACACGTGTGAAGGTTATTTCTTGATACCCTATCATAGCAAATCAATTAAATAAAATTCATACAGATTCCCTTCCCCAATCCACTTTAAACTTAGACCTAATTGAAAGGAAGATCATCGACCGTGAAATAAACATGACCACTCAGAATTCAGTTATTGGTGCTTGAAAGCTATATAAATAGATGAACATGTGACAAGACCTAGCTCTGAGCAATTTTAGTAAAAATGTTTTATATTTAAGTTGTATTGCACACTCCTATCTCTCTGTCACAGTCATTTTGCTGCAGTTTTTTGTGAAAGTTGAAGTATTGAGGAGAGGATCAATTTTTTTGGATAGAACGATAAGTTTGCACCGTGTTACATGGTATTTTTATCTAGCAGAATTATAATGGCATTTAGGCAGCACAGAAATTCTGAGCATCGTTCTTGGGCAGATGTACTCTGAAACAGAAGACACGGACTCAAGTGACTATTAGTACAGTTAAGATGCATGCTCCATAACCTAACAATCGGCAGCAACATAAATATAATAATCTCTAGGCAATAAATTGTATGATACTTATCACCTTAAGGAAATTAATATCTAAGCTTCTTTCGTTATATACTAATCCACGCAAACACAAGTTTTGGTTGATCAAATGTGTTCAACGAAAGGTGCAAACAATCAAATAAGTAAAATGCACAAATTTTTGTCATGCTAAAAGGAGACACGACAACTGTCATGAGGTGAGGAAGAAAAGCAGGAGTCTAGCATGGGCCTAATTGACAAACCTATTTTTCATTAAGATGCAAAGCAAGGGCATTGTCCGTTTTACAATTTGATGTATTTGGAAGTAAGTAGCAAATAATATGATGTGTGTATTGAAAAATAAATCTATAAGGATTGAACTATGGGTGTACGAAGGTCATCTAGTTAGATGACTATCTAGCCAAATATAGCTACAACAACCGTCATCTGTAGGCTCTGTACTTCAAATGTTTTCTTATACAGCAGGCTCTTTCCACATCTACATGAATCTTGGTTCATGCTACATTAAACTCTGAGGATTTCGTGGATCTGATCTGCGCGGTCTCTCTTCGTACCGGATAAAAAAATTCCGGATCACCCGATATGATTTATCGATACAAGAATATACGGGTCTGCTAGAGATGCTCTTACTCTGAAAAAAGGGATAACCTGGCATCTGAATCAATCCATGCCCAGAACCATATTTACTGTAAAGTTGCCATCCATAGTGCTATATATTGCAAAGATAGGATATAAAGCTCAAGCAAAGTAATAAAAAATATACATATAGCACATATGTATCGTGAATTGATTATCCATATTGGTTAAACAAATCCATAGCGAACGGTTGCATTGAATGTTCATGGATGCCACTTCTCCACAAGGCGGGGATAGGGCCAAAATGGATCTAACGAGTAGATTTGAGGATACACGATTTTCACAAGAACACCCACACAAAAATAAGAACTCCCAAAATAGATCTGTGCGATAATTTCATATATCCCAACACAAAACACAAACTCCCACACGAATTTGAGCATCTGCTTTTTACTTACCTCGTTAAACCAATTTTCGAACATATTAATTATGATAGTTGGAGGGATAGGTTAAAAGTAACATTAATTGCCCGCCATATTTACAGGGACGCAGATCCCTTGACGTTGCCTTCCCTATGTACCTTTGTGTCCCTGACACGTGGGGCCTACCTTTGATGGGCCCACATGTTAGCAACCAAAAGTTGGGGCACGGCAGGGATCCCAACGTTAGAGGATCCATGTCCATATACCAAGATGAGCAAAAGACATGAAAACGAAAGAATGCTGAATATTTTCGCCGAAGTCACAAAACAACACTTTTTAGGATTTCAATCTCGTTTGGCAAGGTTATCATTTGTTAGCATAACATTTGTATATAGAAACCACGTAAAGATCTAAATTTTATTTCAGAAGGAATCTAGTCCTATCAACTTATCATCCATGAGGTCCCTATACATGGATTTAACCGTAAAGGAACCTGAAGTACTCAAACTCCAGCTGAAAACATTAAACTCCTAAGATAAGTTGAATGTCATCAACCGCTAGACTAAATGAAACCAATATGTCCAATTGTCAGCAGTTAAGACCCGTTTAAAAGAAATGTTTAGCAGGAGTTCAAACATAACACTAGCAATAGAAATATGGATATTGATGGGACATAGTCACGTCCACCTAGCGATGTACCCTCCAAAACCGATTATCTGATCCATTCCCGACCATAAATGACCTTGTGCTAAAAAACTTTTTGGCTCTTATGAGACCTTTCCAAGAGGAAGAATAGACAAGTTAGGTTTTTATTTGAGACAACATATTAGAGTGAAGATATTTATCCTCTAACAATTCTTGCCACACACACACTCCTCCTTCAAGAGTTTAAAGTGTCACTTGCTAACTAAACACTTGTTCTTCATATCCAAAACCTCCACATCCACTGTGGTCTTTTGGCCAAAAATGATACTCCACTTAGTCAATCGATAGTTCCATTTATGTTCATCACTCTCCTAGAGAAAATGTAGATTTGTAGAAGCCGGGTCTTTTCCTAACCCATATAGGTACTTGGAGAAAATCTATAAACATGGGCAAACTAGTAAGAACATAATTTATGAAAAAGGGATCTCCGTGTTTCCCTACCAACAGCCTAGCTTCCTCTCAAACCGGTCCACTAAAGGTAGATAACTAGTTTCACAACAAAATATTTTCTTATATTGCCTCTCATGCTCATGTGCCTTTCTAAAAATAAGTTTTCTTATGAAATTTTATCTTGAAACTGTTCAAAAATACGATGGACGAGTTTCAAGTTGACAGTTTTGCCAAGTCACGTTTTAAAATAATTGTATCATCCGTATGATTGAAGATAATTATTTCATAAGAACCCATATTTTCTTGATAATTCATAATCAATCCGCCTTTATTCTTATGATTTTTGAGAAACACATGAACTTAGGGTAAGCTCTAACCCCACATATTGTAGTGAGATGAGTTGATCGCAATAATATTGACGCTTGTTTTGACATGGGCATCTTCTCCACACTATCTGTGATACAATCGACGATAAAATGAGCATATCACAGCAAACAACAGACGGCTTCCCCTTCACATCACAACAAGTCAACAACTATCTCCTTGCTCGATCTAACAAACTACGAACAAAAGCACGACTTTGTATTAGGTGAACATTTTTTTTTACTTTTGAAATTTGTTTACGACATGGACCATATTTTCTCAATTGTATCCATTTGAAATTAAAAATTCACAATTGAAACCCCACTTATAACTCAAAAATATTTATTACGATCATACTTGCAACTCATATGGTACACAAATGGCAGAGTCAAATTTGACGGTTCTGAAGTTGGATGAGATCTAACTTCATTCTATTATATTGAGAATTAGCAAAACGGAAATGCTACTTCACCTTTCTTTGCCATGTCATCACTTCACTCCCAATGCATGTCCCTAACTTCCCTATCCATAAATAAATATCTTTAATTTGCCGGGGAATTAAAAGAAACCTGACAAGTTTTTTTTTTTTTTTTTTTTTGAGTGCCTCTCTGGGATTACAAGTTGTAGTAAGAAACCTGACAAGTTGGTCTCTAGTCAGGCACGCCACCTTCAAACACTCCCGCTGTGGCGCGCACGCAGCCCGGACGTAACCACCTTAACTAACTCTCGATCGCTTCTTCCTCCTCGAGAAAACCAAGAAAAAACCCAGCCCGATCGACCCAGTCTCCCCGCATCCGTCGCTCGACCGATCCGGCCGATGGAGGTGTTCGACGACGTGCATTTCGTGCGTCTCCGTTGCCAGGTGCGGCGGACCAAGTACCTGGCCGCCGACGACGACGGGTGGGGCGTGTGCCTCTCCAGCCAGCGGGGCGCGCACAACACGGTGTGGGCCGTGCAACACATGGAGGGCGCGGTTGCGGGAGCCGAGGGCGGGCCCTTCGTCCTCCTCCGCGGCGCCTACGGCCGCTACCTCTTCGCCACCGACGTCCAGGCCGCAATGGGCCCTACCCACGGCGTCACCGCCGTGCAGCACGGGAGGCCGCACCCGAACACGCCGCGCGGGATGCTCTGGCAGGCCATCCGCCGACGCGCCTCCTTCGTCATGCGCAGCGCCGGGGGGCGGTACCTCCGTGCGAATGGCAAGTACCTCCGGTGGCGCGTCGCGGTCACCGTCGCCGGGGACGACGGCAGCAGCATGCTCCAGTGGGCTGTTGAGGCCGTGCCCCTCCGGCTCGAGCGCCCCACCCTCATCGATCCCCCGCCACAGGTATGCATGCATCATCCGCCATTCCCGAATCTTTCTTGATGATCTCCGTGGGTTGTTGTTTTCTGATCGACGGACTGGTGTTCTTGCTGCAGCTGATGCGACGGCGGCGCGGCCCGCCGACGGAGCAGGAGGTGTCGCGGCAGATCCGTTACGTGCGCGCGGGCGCCGAGGGGGAGGTGGACGAGCAGGGGTGGCGGACGGTGCGGATCAACACCAATAGCCTCATGCAGCTGCGGCTCACGCTGGCGAACCTGCTGGGGCAGAACAGATCGGCGCTGCACACCACGCTTTGCGTACGCGCCGGCGCCCACGCCGAGCTCTCGCCGCTCCTCATCGACCTGCCCATCAGCAACGAACGCGTCGACATCGTCATCATCACGCACGGCACACCAGGTGAGCAGACCACTCACTTCACTTGTGCTCTGACCTTCATCGTCACTCCACTGACATTGTTGCGTACGATAATTTCCTGTGCATTTGTTGCATATACTCTCATATGTGGCGGATCCCATTGTCCACTGTTCTAAGTTCTAACCATTGTCACTGACTACTCTCATGTCGATGGGATTTCAGCGGACAGCGCGCTGATATACCCAAATGTTGATGCTCTGGAGTCTGGAGTGAACATCCTGCAGAAGCGAATTGACATCATTTAGGATTCTTGCTCGATTCTTTCACCGCTACCTGGATCGGTACCGAGGATTATCTGGCGATCGGTTGCTTCCATTTAGTTCTGCTCAAGTGTAGCTTAACCTGCTAGTGTACATCAGAAATACCAGAGTAGTTGGTGAGAATGCTTGTAGAACAGGTGATCTGCATTGCATGGTTAATTTTGAAACTCATATCAGTTCCTGAAGATACTTACCAAACGGGCGGCAAGTCGCCTTGTGATTTTGCACTGATCTCTCCATCTAGCTGGTGAGAATGTCTCGACACGAAGGTGCCTGAAAATGATAGTGTTTGATATCTGAATGCTGTCTAGAAAGTGGAAACGGAGCTCTGTTCGAAGTGTTCCGTCTTGTGCTTTCGATTTGATTTATACTCCTACTGGTTTGTACCAATGTGAAGCGTCGAGAGAGAATGTTGTTTGTGACAGATTTTTGGCAAATGAGTATAGAGTTTTCACTTTTCACAGATATGTGTTTGCAAATAGAGTTCCATTTTCAGTGTGTTCGCGTTTGCTTTTGATATACTCCTATCTAATACTTTTTTTTAGATAAAGGGCTTTATTACTCAAAAATTTGAAGTATTACACCCGGCCTCTGCATAACAAATGCACACAGCCGCAATCCAACGAGCAACGTAAAAGGAAGTGCGAGAATAGACGAATTACAATCCGTAGAAAATGTAAAACGCCTATGATATGACCATCTGAACAGCCTATGGAGGACCAATCCGACGATCACGCGGCCACCCATGTTGTGATAAAATGTCCCTTGCCACCTCCTCCAAGCGTGCACACGTCTCCGTAAAGAGGTCTTGATGTCCCAAGCGTTGTAAGGTGGACCACGTACGGAGAGTACTTATGCATCGGTAGAGTACCTGCAAGAGAGAAACATTTTTGTCATTGAAAACCTTGTCATTTCTACAAAGCCAAAACGACCATATAACGGCAATCGCTCCCACCCTAATAACCGTTCTAAGCTTCTAATCTATCCCATGTAACCAGTTGCCAAATACATTTGCAACGGACTTGGGAGGATATAAGTTAGATGCTATTTGGATAGATGACCATATAGAACGGGCGAAATCACACTCGAAGAATAAGTGTTTTATTGTCTCTTGTTTTGAACAAAACATACACTTTGTACTTCCATGTCAATTCCGTTTGACAAGGTTATCTTTAGTTAAAATGACACCCTTACGAAGATACCACAAGAAAAATTTAATCTTAAGTGGAATCTTCATTTGCCATATTTTCCTATTATCATCGACTGGAATATCGGAATGCACAAGCGCTCTATACATGGAATCTACTGAGAATTTTCCATTCCCGCATAAGTTCCACCGGAATTCATCGGAACCTTGTGTGAGTTGGATTGGTTCCAACCGTGCCAACAAGGCGTTCCAAGACGTTAATCTTGCACCGAATAAATCACGCCTGAACGTCACATTGGGAGGTGAAGACTGCATAACAGTGGCTATAGTATCCCCTTTATGACGTACAATATCGTATAAAGCCGGATATTGCTCCCGGAGGGTGGTAGTACCTAACCATTTATCCTCCCAGAATCTAATCTCCGAGCCATTCTTAATATTAAAAACGCCAAAGCGAAAGAAATGCTTCTTTGTCGCCATCAGCCCAGCCCAAAAGTGGGAGTCACCAGGTTTCCATATCACTGTGATACCGCATTTGTGCCAATATATTTTCTTTTAAGGAGTGTTTGCCAAATACCATCTTCGATTAGCAACTTGAAAAACCACTTCCCTAGGAGGACGGAATTCTTGATGCCGAGGTCATGAAAATTTGTTATCTGATATGATTTTCCCTAGTTACATGTGTCTGAATGTCAAATTGGCAGCTTATGTTTTCTGTTTTCTGTTTTTTTCTTTGCCTCTAACAATTTGTCGAAGATCTGTCAAGTGCTAGGAATAAGGTCATTTCACTTTACTGCAACGAGCTGCTGTGCTGTTCCACAGGCTACATGAGGATTACTGTCACTGTCATCATCCGTTAATGTGCATCTTTCGCTGAGCAAGACGAGCGTGTTGCTTCCGAGATTCAAACTTCGACGGAAATTTTGAAATTTTGGTAAATTCGGTATCCAACCTCGAAATTTCAGGCCAGTTAAAAACTAATTGCAAACCAAATTTAAAGTATGTCAAAATTTGTTAAATTAAGTGAATTGATAGATCGAAATCCAAAATGAACTTCAGATATTTCGGTGAGATCTCGCTACCGAAATTTCAAAACTTTTCTGCTTCCTCAACGGAATGTCAGATTGTTGAGAAGATATGAAAAGAACACTTCTACTACCAGTTGCTTGGCTACATAGCACTTCCCAAATATCTGTATCAGTACAAGTTCCTTGAGAATCCAAGGAGACTAAACTGCAATAAACAAGGCACACAACTCAATATGCTTCAGATACCGAAACTTTGAAACTGTAAATACCATAACACCACCAGATCAATCTACTAGATTAACACCATTCCAGCCTTCTCCACATCTCCAAAAAGTTCCGATGTCTTCCAACGACAAGATATTTCTGAGGCTGCTGGTGGACACCAAGTCCAACAAGGTGCTTTTCGCAGAGGCCGGCAATGAGTTTGTCGACCTCCTCATCAGCCTCCTCACCCTCCCCATCAGTGCGGTCGTGGAGCTCATCTCCGTCGTTGCCGTGCTCGCCAGCATTGAGCCGTATCTACAGTAGCGTCGACAACAACGGTGCCTCCTACCTGCAGCCAAATGTAATTGTCTCTGAATCAAGGTGTGTCTGGTCTGGTGTTGTGTAGATGAAATGGAAAATACAGATGCACCAGCTCTATATCTGATCTACTTCCGTAGCCAAATGTAATTGGATCTACCTGGCTCTCTATTACTCTATATGTATCTATAACTGTCTGATGTCGGCATGTCAAACTTCGGTCAGTTAGACGTTCCAGATATGATAATTTCCTTCCAAAAATAAATTTACATAAATCTTTATGGGTGATCTGAAAAATCTGATTAGAGATAACAGCACTATGGGTACTTAGGCAAGTTGTGTGATCAACGTCTATAACCAACATAGCTACTCCAATCAACCCGATTCCTCAGGTTTCAGCACGCTTTGTAGGCACGATTGCACCTGCACAGTAGAGTTTTCCCACGACTGAATGAATAACAAAACTTCACCAAGAGAACAATATCGTACTCTGATAATGACACCCTGATCCCCATGCAATTGTGCACATACACAAACAAAATTAACAAGTTCAACTTCTGGAACGCATCAGTTGCAAATCCAACAGAACCAGATATCAGTAGCTCTGTTCCTGTTCTTCACGTATTAATCCTTAATCCACTCACCCTCTTGGTAATACTACCAAAACTATACACATCATCTACCAAGAAAACCGTTAACTAGGCATTGTTCGTACTGTAGAATCTAACAGATAGCAGACGATTGAATCTAACAGATAGCTAGGCATCGACGCATCGTATCATCACGATGCAAGAACACGAAATCCTGCAAGAAAAACACACAAGATCTGTCGGGTCGCGGGAACGGAAGACAGACGGATCATGTCGTTGCCGCCGGCGTGCCGGACGCATCCTGTCGGGCGCGGCCTACCAGGGTCGCGCAATCCTCGGCCATCTCCACCGCCCTCTTGAGGGCGTCGGTGAAGGCGTCGTCCACGCCGGGGATAGGGAAACGCGACGGCTTGTCCAGCAGGAGGTCGACCAGCAGCAGGCGGTCGCAGCATAGCTCCACGGCGTCGTACGCCTCCCCCGCGCGCATCCTGGCGTCCTGGCACGTGGCGCCGCCCAGCGCGGACTTGGCGACGGCGAGGTCGTTGGCCGCGCGCCGGAGCGCCTCCTCGGCGAGCTGGAGGATCCTGGCCCGCCCGCCGACCGCCGCCAGGTGCCCCTGCGCGTCGACGGCGACCTCCCCCACCCGCTCCGGGAACGGCGTCTCCCAGACCTCCGCCGCCATCTCTCTCCACCGGTGCGTTTGGGTTTCTGAATGCTTGGACTCGCTTCCAAGGCGGCGGGGACGATCTGAAATAGGCTGCCGTGCCAGGCTGGCGAGGTGGACCCATGGCTGTAACCGATTTTTCACCTCTCGCGCCGCCGATCTTATATTACCTATGGTAAAAAAAATGTGAATCCGTTGGGCCGGACCCTGTCAGTGACTGAGGAAGGCGGTGAATTCCCCCCGAAGCCAACAAACCTAATGGGGGCGTCTGACCAAAGCTTAGCGATCGCACGATTTTTAGGAAAGTGTGGGAGCACGTACGTGGTGCGGTCGCTATTCCCTTTCCCTGTTGGTGCGTACGTGGTCCCCCGTGGTCCAGCGAGGACGAGCACACGTCGCTTCCCTTCCTATTCCCTTTCTTCGCGCAGGTCCAGCGACGACGCGCACATCGCTTTCCTTCCCGTGGCTTTGTCTATTCCCTTTTTTCGCGCGCAACCGTGATTTGAATATTCACGTTCGCGGTAGAAGATAGAGACAAATTAATTAATTCCCTTTTTGGGCAGGGATATTTCAGGGTTAAAAAAAAGGGTGGGAGGCACTTCATACTAGTACAAAAAATGATCAATAAAATGACCTATGACTTTCATCTGGTGTTACTTATCAATTCCCTTTAAAAACCTATGCAAGGTGTTACCAACCTAACTCAAAAAGACAATTACCCCACCTTTAGTGAAAACAAAAAATGAAACGTTAAATTTTAAAAAGGATATACCAATGATATTACCGATAAAAATAGCAATGCTGTTACCAATAGATTGAAAAAGTAAAAATAGTTGCGAGGTAGCAGAATAACCCACTTAGAAAAAAGACACATTGTCTTTGCATAAAAAGTCATAAAAGCATAACAATACAATACTATTCCAAAAAAAGAAACACGGTTTGCATTGTCTTGAAAAAGCATAGAAAAAAGAGCGATAATTCAACATGACCAACTAGTAGGTGATTTGTGAAAGTTGAGTCTGGGATCAACCTTTGCACCTTCATCGCTAAATGGTGTCGACACTGATGATCAGACGTTTTGATGACCAAAGGCCTCCTTCATAAAGATGTAATAGCATCATCACAACCTGGTTTAGCTTTAAAACGCTGTTTTCAACAAATGATGCCCATTCCTCTTCACTGATCTTCCACCTTCCATCAGAGCAAGTACTGAAGTTTCCTTCCACTGTAACATTTCGTTTCCCCCTCAGGCAAACTACAACCTTCATTCAAGAAAATTCATTTTATCCACAAATTTCTTGGGGATTTTCTGTGGAATGACACAATATATCTAAACATACTTCTTGATCGGTACAGAAATCGTGGTAAACCACCGAAACAAACTTCTTACATCACATCACATGTCTACCACTGAATAAAGACACACAGACAATGTAGAAAACTTCAGAAAATGAGCATTCTCTCGATGGAATCTAGGCTACTATCTTCATTTTCTTGGCTCTTCCAAGGTGTGTACCCAGGAGACTACAAAAAACAAAACATAGAAGATGTTACCAACTGTGCATTTAGATAAGTCGCAAAAAATGTAAAGGGAAAAGAGACGAAGATTTATATACAAGTGTTACTGTCAGACAAAGGTGCATCAAAAATTAAAGTACAGGAAAATCCAGTATATACCTTGTAGTCATATGCTATTCCCTACATGTGTCGATCCATGTGAAAGAACAAAAACGAGTGGAAAAAAAAGTCAATGAACCAAAATAATAAAACACATTAAATTAAAAAAAAGCTTGCTAATGCTGTTATGGATATACTATCATCGAAAAAAAACAGTTTATGAACTTACATATCTATCAAGAATTTTCTTTGTTTCAGGTGGCATTTTTTCATTTGATGGATGAGCAAGCATGTAGTACGTGAGCATTTCACGGATTGGCTTCGCGTGTTCCTACAAAAACCCGAACAAGTTAGTAGAAAAAAAAAGAAAAAATATCATATCAGTTGATACATAACTGGCTTGATGCATGGCTGTATTATAAGATGGTAGCATAACAAAAATGTCAAACCAAACAAACTGTATTGCTTACAGGTTCAAACCAGAAAGTCTTTTCAGCATTGTAGTCGCATATCATTTTCATCACGAACACGCCGCTATCACCGCTGCATGTAGTTATTGGAAAGGACAGTTACATAAAAGAAAGAAAGATATGTGTGGGCAGTGCATAACAGACAAAAATACATGCAACTGTGCTTATTTGTCTTACTCCCTCTCAGTAGAGCAAACACTCTGGAAAACTGTCTGCATGTCATCTATGTTGGTGCCAGAATGCTTATATACGCTATTTTGAATGCCATTTTAAACTTCTTGACAGCAATGTCAGCTTCATCCTTGATAAGGTGAATCTTCCGGTTTGGGTGCAGGACTTGGAAAACATGTTTCTTAAAGTTGGCAACAACAAGATAGTAAAACCGGGAAGTGAACAATGGCAGGTGTACCTTTGGAAAATCAATAAAAGTACATTTATAAGAAGACATGACTAGAAAACATTATCAAGCTCATAACAAGACATGTTACCAGAACTAAAAAACATCGTAAGGCATCTAGAAAATGTTACCAATGATCTACACAAATGTTACCAACCATTTAGATAAAAAAAGATTACCAAAGCTATAAATGTAGCAACCAATAAAAAATGTATATGAGCTTACCAACCAAAAAAATACAAAATGTAGAACTACTACAAAAATGCATATGTTACCAATCATTTACATGGCACTTTACCAAAATGCAGAAAATCTAGTGAATGTAGCTGACTTACCAACACCTTAACGTACTGCATGATGTTACCAACCAAAAAAGGCATGGATTACCAAACAGCTAAAAAAGTTACCAATGAGGGTAGCATCTGCTAGAAGATGTTACAAAATCTCATACCGAGAGATGTTACCAGATCTTAAAAAAACTCATGAGGTGTCCAGAAAAACAATACCAAAAGTGATGTACACATATGTTACAACCATTTAGATAAAAAAGATTACCAATCATCCCAAAAAATGTATCACCAAAAAAAAAAAATAGAACTGCAAAATATATGAAATATGTTACCAACTATTTAAATGGCAGATTGCCAGTCCTAAAAAAAACTAGTGAGTGTAGCTAAATTACCAAAGCACATATATCAGGAATTGCCAACCATGTCCTCACCACCCGTTAACTACTACATGATGTTACCAAACCAAAAAGGGGCAGGGATTACCAAGCTGAAAAACCTACTAAAACAGACTGTCCCATATGTTAAAACACTTACCAAATCCATGGTGTCGAGCATGAATCCAATGTTGCGATTTGATAGATATGTAGATAACTTCCCTGGGTTCTCATGGTCCATCTGGAATAAGGCCTTATAAAAAAAAAATATTGGGGAAAATCAGTTCAACAAAATAGAAAACAAAACTTGTGGTGGTGTCCTATATATTAACAAGACAAGGATGAAAAAAGAAAAAATGATGTTAGATAGGTCGATGACTTACAGCAACATTAAACTCGATGTAAAATCTTTTCCAATGACCATCTTTTAGCAAATTAAACTTCTTCCTTTCTGAGTCTTCAGCCATGACTGCTTTGCCCAGCGTGTTCATGACATATGGGTTAACTTTCCCGTAAATCATCATACTAAGCCCAAAGACTCTATGCTCAGCCCAAGTGCTGCCAATACTTACCACCTGTGCGCTGCAGATAAAGACCACAGAAGGAAAAATGGAATCCATTGTTAGAACATACAATGGCCGAGGAAAAGAAGACATGGGATTAAACTGCATGAGCTTTGACATGAAAAAAGTGAAAAGAACATCAACATATTGTACTTACGTTTTACCCCTTGCAGTTTTGAGGATCCTGGAAACTATGTCGCTGAACACTTCTTTCTCCACCAAGCTTGACACGTATGACGAAGCAATAGTTGATGGGCTGATTTCAGATAGACGGACGTTGTTTTGAGCTGGTGGCGCAGACTGATAGTTAAGAGATGGGCTGATTTGAGATAGACGGACGTTGTTTTGAGCTGGTGGCGCAAGCTGATATTTAAGAGTTGGGCTGATTTCAGATACACGGGCATTGTTTTGAGCTGGTGGTGCAGGATGATAGTTAAGAGATGTGCTGACTTCCGATAAGCAGACGTTGTTTTGAGCTGGTGGCGCAGGCTGATAGTTGCGTTGTTTCCTTTCCTTGTACTCCTCCTCAGCTTGAATAGTTAATTCATACAAATCCTTGTCCACTGATTCATCATCCCAATTGAAAGAAGGTTCATTACAATCTGCGAGCCTATATTGAGTTCCTCCAACAGAAACATATCCTGTAGGAGGTACATCATTATGGCGATAAGCTGAACCATCCCCTCCGCAGGGTGGTGATGCATGGAAATCAGATCTGACACAGTCACTAAACCCTTTGCTGACATGTTTGTCATTGCTTCCTAGAGATGTTTTATATGTTATGTACCGTTGTTGCTGCCCAACTTCATCAGTAGAGACCACAACAATTTCAGTGGTGGGTGGTGACAAGTGTAGTTCACTGTTAAATTCTAGCATCCTAGCTCTTTTCTTGAGTGCAAAACAGCTTACTGTAACATCATTTGTCGATGTAGAAAAAACCCTCTTGTTCTCGTTGAAGCTGGAGCCAGCAGTAGTTGAGGTGAACAGTTCATTGTATACTTCAACCTTTTCGTCGACAGTGCAGACCTTTTCTGTCATTAGCTTCCATAGTTTTGACTCGGCTACTGCCTCTTCTAACATATACGACAGCAAGTCCAGAACTGGTGGTGTGGATAGATATTCACTGGTAATCTCATCCTTCTGTGGGAGCATTTCTTCTAAAAGATGCTGCGGATTTGGTATATCAAACAAGTCTGGTAAGGGCATTGACTCAATAGCTTTACTCATGCTCCTCATGTTGAGGAAGCTGCATTGTTCTTCATCGAAAACAGGTACACGGAGGAAGCAAAAATCTATCAGTTTGCCCTTACCATCCGACTCATTCCTTGAGTGCTCTTTCACTGCATCTGTGCAAGGCTCATTCGGATAAGCTTCCATCATAGTCACGTCACCTGCCGCATGTTCAGCACTACACTGACCTACCGCATCCATACCAGAGAACTTGGGGTCCATGCACTGGGGATTTAGAATACCATCATCAGACACATCGATCTTCTGCTGTGCGTCTTCTTTTTTAAGCTGCAATTCAGACACTTTGCAAGGCTCATTCAAGTTAGCTTCCAGCATAGTCACGTCAGCTGCCGCATGATGGCTACGTGTTGGTGAACCCCAAGAGGAAGGTTATGATGTAGACAGCAGAAGTTTTCCCTTGAGAAATCTACCCAAGGTTATCAATCCAGTAGGACTTGACGATCTATCGGAAGGTTGTTGATGTTGAATCCCCCTGGCGCTAGGGAGCTTGCACCAACGTGGAATCTGCACAGACACAAACCAGAACTTTGCCCAACACGAAACAGAGAGGTTGTCAATCTCTCCGGTCTTGCAGAAACAAAGAGTTAAACGTATGGTGTGGAAAACAGCAGGAAACACAGCAAGTAACAGGAAACAGATGATTGCAGCAGGTTGTGTAAACAGTATGAGGAAATTGGACCAGGGTCCACAGTTCACTAGTGGTGTCTCTCTCAGAACAGATAACTAGCATGTTGGGTAAACAAATTACAGCTGGGCAATTGACAAATAGAGAGGGCATAACAATGCAATACATGCCAAGATGTCTACTATGAAATCTAGTTGGGCATTACAACAAAGTACATAGACCGTTATTCCAACAGCATCTATGCCTAAATAATCCACCTTCAAGGCAGCATCCGCATCCCATTCAGTATTAAGTTGCTAACAACAGATTATTGCATGAAGTAAAGTGTGTAATGTAATCAATACAAGTGCCCTTGGACACTGCACCAATGTTTTATCCCTAGTAGCAACAGCACATCTACCATCTTAGACCTTTCTGTCACTGATCCAGATATCTAGAGACTGAACCCACTATCGAGCATAAATACCCCCTCTTGGAGTCACAAGCATCTACTTGGCCAAAGCATCTACTAGCAACGGAGAGCATGCAAGATCAAGAGCACATAGATAAACAACTTGAATAAACATGGTATCAATATTCATCGGATCCCAGCAAACACAACATCTAGCATTACAATAAGATGATCTTGATCATGTTAGGCAGCTCACAAGATCTAAACATGGAGGCACAAGGTAGAGAGACAACCATCTAGCTACTGCTATGGACCCGTAGTCCAGGGGTGGACTACTCACGCATCACTCCGGAGGCAGGCATGGTGATGTAGAGCCCTCCGGTGATGATCTCCCCTCCGGCAGGGTGCCGGGAAGAGCTTCAGAACTCCTCCGATCTGAGATTGATGATGACGGCCGCGACGGAACTTTTCGTGGAATATGATCGACCGTAATAGGGTTTTCGCGTCGCGGAGAATATATAGGCGAAGAGGCGGCGTCGGTGGCCGAGGGGGGCCACCACGCCATAGGGGGGCGCGGGCCCACCCTGGGCCGCACCCTAGTGTGGCGTGGCCCCCTGGTGGGTCTGCTCCGACTCCCCTTTGGACTCCGTGATCTCCTCGTGATATTATTGACGATGTCTTTTGTTTCGTCCAATTCCGAGAATATTTCCTTAATAGATTTTCTGAAACCAAAAACATCAGAAAACAGGGAACTGGCACTGTGGCATCTTGTTAATAGGTTAGTCCCAGAAAATGCATAAAAATGATATAAAGTATAGCCAAAACATGTAGCAATTGATATAATAACAGCATGGAACATCAAAAATTATAGATACGTTTGAGACGTATCACCGCATGTTCAGCATTACACTGACTTACTGAAACCATACCAGAGAACTTGGGGTCCATGCAGTGGATATTTAGAATTCCATCATCAGACACATCGAGCTTCTGCTGTGCATCTTCTTTTTGAAGCTCCAATTCAGACAATGGTGCCTTGAAGTGTGCTTCTTCAATCTCAAATCTGCGACAATTGGTATTCTGAGCTACCGAATCATAAGACGGCAGCAAATTCAGTACATTTATGATGTTCTGAAAAAGTATAGGCTGGATTGTATGAACAATATCCCTCTGCTTGTTCTCAATGATTATAGGGAGCTCATCAATTACCTACAAAAATTGTAAAAAAACAAAGGAATCAAGCTCAAAAAATGACAAACAAGTGTGTTTGATTGCACAGCCATAATTTAAAAAAATTGGAATTAACATTTATGTAGCAAGAACTATTTCTCATACCCTTTTGTGTTGCTGCTCTGGAGAAATTGATAGCACAAACTGGAGAAGGTCACCATATGATTTACTTGCTCCAATAACTGATACCATACCAGCTGGACTGAAAATGGTGTCTGACAATGGTTTAACCTGCACACATGAAAAAATAGACTCAGCATGTGTTCTATTAAACAAAAAGAAGAGATGCAAGTGCCTTCCTTCTTCCGATGGTGATAGAAATAATGTACAAAAGGAATAGAACATAAGGGGGGAAAAGGTATGAATGGCTGTACCGGCAGCTTCCCATACTGAACTGAGTCAAAAGATACACAATCCATGGATTCAGTGTCAGTGACCATCTGGGTTGTCCAAACTGAAACTCTAGGCAACTTAAACTTCAAGTGAGAAGGCATTACATCCGCTTGGAGGAGCTCCAGATATACAATCTGTAAATTAACAGAAGAACCCAAGTGTATACTCAGAAATCATTAAGTGAGAATGTATTACGAATGAATTCATTACTTAAAAGACAAAAGACATGAACTACTTTCAATGGACTATGATGGGAAAAAATTAAAAGTGAACATGAAATTTAAATAAAAAAATGCAAAACGTGATTAGCATCTTACCACCATTGACAGCAAATTGCCACCTAGAACACGTGTTGTGCCACTGTTGTACGCCCCAATGGAACTGACCAATTTAGCCAGGACAACGGCTGACATATCGAACAAGCCTATCTTCTCCGGCTCTCTGAATATATGAATGTACTCGGGACAAACTGCACCATTGCTAGAGGGGCATAGGAAAGCTGTGATGGCGTACATGCCAAAAGCTATTTTGAATGAGACACCTTCCAGCTGCGTAGTAATGAAGTTATCTATCTCAGTGATCGTTGGGAACCTGCCCTTACATTTAATCATATTAGCAATCAACTCCCTTAGCTGCTCATCAGGTCTCTCACCAATCTGCATGCCACCAATTGGGGTACCAATGGCTTGATGAATCATGAAAGGAGTAATTACAACTGAAAGTCCATTGGGGAGGATAAGAGTTCTTGTCCGATGGTTGAACTTTGATATGATAAAGCAGATTAAGTTGCGTGGCAGAACATCGCATGCGATGTGGAGTAAGTGCCCAAGACCCATGCTCCATACTAAGGCCTTCTGTTTCGAGGTTAGCCTACGGATCAGTGATAAGAATTTTGGGAGAGAAAACTTGGTCGTAAAACCCTACAAAGGGAAAATTATAGACAAAACAATTCAGTAAATATTATGCATTGGTGAGAGGTGTTGCCAAGCATCTAGCAAATGAATTACCACATACAAAAACTAGTGCATGATTATACCGAGTGCCTGCCAAGCAAATTACCGATCCTCGAACACACTAAATTGTTACCAAAAAGCATCTATCATGACGTTTTACCCCACCTAAAAAAAACCTAGTGTGTGATAATACCAAAAGTACCTAGCAAAAAAGGTTACATATCCCCCAGGACTATCTGAAGTGTTAACAATCATCTATACCATGAATTACCAACCTAAAAAAAATAATAGATGAAGAGACCAACTACCTAGCAAGCACGTTACTGATTCCCTATAGCTAGCTAAAGGGTTACCAAGCCTCTATACCACTAAATTACCAACCTTAAAAAAATAGTACACGATGATATCAAATAAAAAACATAGCAAGCAAATTACACCCCCCCCCGCGATCTTAGAAACTACTTCAATATGTTACCAACCATCTATCGCGCAATTTACCAACCTGAAAAACTATTAGATGATACCAAAATACATGCAAGCAAGTTACCAAAAACCTAGGAGTATCTGAAGTGTTACCAATCATCTATATTCTGAATTACCTACCTAACAAAAGTTGATGACAATACCAACTACCAAGCAAAACCAGTTACCGATTCCTATAGCTAGCTAAAGCGTTACCAAGCATCAAGAGCTTGAATTACCAACCAAAAAGTAATCACATGTCATAGGGTTAACGATTTCTATGTGTTGTAATCAGGCAACCCCATGTTGAAAACAAAAATTAATGCAGTGGGCATTGCTTTTGTGCATATTGTGTTAGGCAGACACTAGAGAACATGATATTACATATAGAGAGAAAATAGTATATTGCCTACAGTTACCAAAAAACAAAATAAAGTATGTCCCTCAAAAAACTAATTAAAAAATTGCACTTAGTAAAAGATAATAGCTTACAACCTTTGATATGTTTTGTTCTTCCATAGCGCTTTTTGTAAAAAGTCTACTCCACAATGGAAATCAAACTCCCTCTCTCTCCAAGTAGATCAAACAATATTACTGGAAGTCATTCACGGTACAGCAGCATGTCGAGATCTGCTGGGTTCCCAGAATGAAATCGGTAGTCAAACATAAGAAATAAAAGCACACAGGATACAACAAAAATGAAACGAGTTGGGGATTTGGAGACTGGAGATACTTATGACAGGGGTTAGATTGACTTGAGCCCCCCAAATCCAGAAATCAAAACCACCACCCCCAAAAACAAAAAGAGATGGTACGGTTGTGATTCGACCTGCACGAATTGGATCCTTGCGTCGCGAAACTCCTTGGTTACGCCTCTGATGGAGAAGAAACGAACCAGCAGATCACGATTTGGGGGGGGAGAGGGGGTGTGGTGGTGGGGGAGAGGTGAAAAAGCAGAAATGGAGGCGTCTGGATAAGAAGGAGAAAGAAGACGATGGATGATGCGTTACATGTCTTTCCACGTTTTACAAAGAACTCCGACGTAAAAAAATACTCTCAGAGACAAAAAGAGAAAACGGGAACAAAACCAAAAATTAAAAAAGAACCCTCAGGAGAAGGGTGTGCTGGAGAAATCCGTGAATGCAAGAAACAGACGAATCAATTCGTGAAAAATGTAGGACAACTTACAATAATCCACCTGGCTCCGCATCCTCCGCAGCGTTTCCAAATCCCCACGCGAGGAGCCCGTCCCGATAAACCCTTAGCCCCGTCTTCTTCCCGTCGCAAGCAGCTCCCACCCCACGCACCAAGGAAAACCTGCCTCGATCCAGCCATAATTCCGAAATCTCATCTGCGCTTCAGATGGAGATCATGCCCATATAGCCTCCACAATCGTGTCTGCCTGCAAAACAGACACACAGAGATCAACAAGCAAAACAAATAGAGAGGATAAGATGGATGCACAAAGAGAATCTGTGCAATATCAAGAGTCACAAATGATCAAAGGGATTCCCTGTGAGATCAGCAGCAGAGATGCAGAAGGCTTGGGTAATACAGCTGGTGGATCAGAATGGGAGTGGGGAACACAGGAGAACGAAGCAACCATTAGAACCAAAGACAGCACCACGTCCAAGTTTGGCCAGGCAGCAATTACACAAAGGTAACTAATCTGAGTAAACATAGAAGTATAAAAAGAGATACTGCACACATATAGTTCAGTAAAAAAAATACTTTGGTGTGCTTATTTCAGATATAATACATGGTTCTTCCGGTCTGAACATTAATACTATAGTTGAAAAACGAAACAAGAATCTAAAACTTGGTACTGCTGCATGAAGGTTGCGAAAAAAATCAAACTGATGGCATGTTGATCTGACTCAAACTGTGAACTACAACATGTGTTCTTCATTTGTAAATCTGCCAAAAATTCAGGACAGTGAATATCTAAAAGCTGATCTTCTAGTTGGTATTGTATCTTCTCTGAACTATCTTCGCCATGAGAGGGGCATAAAATTGTGTAGCGTTTTTTCTTGATATAATGATCAAGACCTGCATTTGCGTAGGAAGAAGCACTATTAGTACGTAAGCAAAAAATGCCCTAGCAACAAGAAATCAGCAATAACTAACTTATACTTTTCAGAATGGATACCAATGAGCATCTATCAAGTGACAACACAAAAGCTTGATGAATCATGAAAGGAGTAATTACAACTGAAAGTCCATTGGGGAGGATAAGAGTTCTTGTCGATGGTTGAACTTTGATATGATAAAGCAGATTAAGTTGCGTGGCAGAACTTCGCATGCGATGTGGAGTAAGTGCCCAAGACCCATGCTCCATACTAAGGCCTTCTGTTTCGAGGTTAGCCTACGGATCAGTGATAAGAATTTTGGGAGAGAAAACTTGGTCGTAAAACCCTACAAAGGGAAAATTATAGACAAAACAATTCAGTAAATATTATGCATTGGTGAGAGGTGTTGCCAAGCATCTAGCAAATGAATTACCACATACAAAAACTAGTGCATGATTATACCGAGTGCCTGCCAAGCAAATTACCGATCCTCGAACACACTAAATTGTTACCAAAAAGCATCTATCATGACGAGTTTACCCCACCTAAAAAAAACCTAGTGCATGATAATACCAAAAGTACCTAGCAAAAAAGGTTACATATCCCCCAGGACTATCTGAAGTGTTAACAATCATCTATACCATGAATTACCAACCTAAAAAAAATAATAGATGAAGAGACCAACTACCTAGCAAGCACGTTACTGATTCCCTATAGCTAGCTAAAGGGTTACCAAGCCTCTATACCACTAAATTACCAACCTTAAAAAAAGTACACGATAATACCAAATAAAAACATAGCAAGCAAATTACACCCCCCCCCCCCCGATCTTAGAAACTACTTCAATGTGTTACAACCATCTATCGCGCAAATTACCAACCTGAAAAACTATTAGATGATACCAAAATACATGCAAGCAAGTTACCAAAAACCTAGGAGTATCTGAAGTGTTACCAATCATCTATATTCTGAATTACCTACCTAACAAAAGTTGATGACAATACCAACTACCTAGCAAAACCAGTTACCGATTCCTATAGCTAGCTAAAGCGTTACCAAGCATCAAAGAGCTTGAATTACCAACCAAAAAGTAATCACATGTCATAGGGTTAACGATTTCTATGTGTTTGTAATCAGGCAACCCCATGTTGAAAACAAAAATTAATGCAGTGGGCATTGCTTTTGTGCATATTGTGTTAGGCAGACACTAGAGAACATGATATTACATATAGAGAGAAAATAGTATATTGCCTACAGTTACCAAAAAACAAAATAAAGTATGTCCCTCAAAAAACTAATTAAAAAATTGCACTTAGTAAAAGATAATAGCTTACAACCTTTGATATGTTTTGTTCTTCCATAGCGCTTTTTGTAAAAAGTCTACTCCACAATGGAAATCAAACTCCCTCTCTCTCCAAGTAGATCAAAAAAATATACTGGAAGCCATTCACGGTACAGCAGCATGTCGAGATCTGCTGGGTTCCCAGAATGAAATCGGTAGTCAAACATAAGAAATAAAAGCACACAGGATACAAAAAAAAATGAAACGAGTTGGGGATTTGGAGACTGGAGATACTTACGACAGGGCGTTAGATTGACTTGAGCCCCCCAAATCCAGAAATCAAAACCACCACCCCCAAAAACGAAAAGAGATGGTACGGTTGTGATTCGACCTGCACGAATTGGATCCTTGCGTCGCGAAACTCCTTGGTTACGGCCTCTGGTGGAGAAGAAACGAACCAGCAGATCACGATTTGGGGGGAGAGGGGGTGTGGTGGTGGGGGGAGAGGTTGAAAAAGCAGAAATGGAGGCGTCTGGATAAGAAGGAGAAAAGAAGACGATGGATGCGTTACATGTCTTTCCACGTTTTACAAAGAACCCCTGACGTAAAAACAATATTCTCAGAGACAAAAAGAGAAAACGGGAACAAAACCAAAAATTAAAAAAGAACCCTCAGGAGAAGGGTAGTGCTGGAGAAAATCCGTGAATGCAAGGAAACAGAAGAACCAATTCGTGAAAAATGTAGGACAACTTACAATAATCCACCTGGCTCCGCATCCTCCGCAGCGTTTCCACCAATCCCCACGCGAGGGAGCCCGTCCCGATAAAACCCTTAGCCGCCGTCTTCTTCCCCCGTCGCAAGCAGAGCTCCCCACCCCACGCACCAAGGAAAACCTGCCTCGATCCAGCCATCCCCTCCGAAATCTCATCTGCGCTTCAGATGGAGATCATGCCCATATAGCCTCCACAATCGTGTCTGCCTGCAAAAACAGACACACAGAGATCAACAAGCAAAAACAAATAGAGAGGATAAGATGGATGCACAAAGAGAATCTGTGCAATATCAAGAGTCACAAAGAGATCAAAGGGATTCCCTGGTGAGATCAGCAGCAGAAGATGCAGAAGGCATGGGTAATACAGCTGGTGGATCAGAATGGGAGTGGGGAACACAGGAGAACGAAGCAACCATTAGAACCAAAGACAGCACCACGTCCAAGTTTGGCCAGGCAGCAATTACACAAAGGTAACTACTCTGAGTAAACATAGAAGTATAAAAAAGAGATACTGCACACATATAGTTCAGTAAAAAAAACATACTATTGGTGTGCTTATTTCATATAAAAGTACATGGTTCTTCCAGTCTGAACATTAATACTATAGTTGAAAAACGAAACAAAGAATCTAAAACTTGGTACTGCTGCAATCGAAGGTTGCGAAAAAAATCTGACTGCATGGCATGTGTGATCTGACTCAAACTGTGAACTGACAACATGTGTTCTTCATATTAAAATCTGCCAAAAATTCAGGAGTATGTGAATCTCTAAAATGCTGATCTTCTAGTTGGTATTGTATCTTCTCTGAACTATCTTCGCATGAGAATGTGAATAAAATTGTTGTAGGCAATTTTTCTTGATATAATCATCAAGACCTGCATTTAGATTTAGGAGAGAATGCACTATTAGTACGTAAGCAAAAAATACAGTAGCAACAAGAAAAAGACACATAACTAACTTATACTTTTTCAGAATGGTTACTGGTGAGAATCTATCAAGTGACAACACAAAAGCAGGGATTGAATCTCCGGTTGCACGCGAGATTATTGACTCTCTGAACTTGACGAAGCCAGTTGATACAAAGAGATTTTTGGAAAGATTTACACAGGTACGAAAAAAATCCTCAAAAAATATCTATATATAATGCGTGAAAAAAGGATGTTGCCACGGTCAAAAAAATATTCCGAAGGCTATAAAAGAAACATTTACTACTGTTATTTTTAACTCTATTTAATTGCAGGCTTTCATGCAAAGGCAAAGGTGTCAGGCAGAGCATGTCCAGAATGAACAGCTAAGACAGGTTGAAGCTAACATGAATGCATCTGCAACTTGTGCGACCAAGGTCAAAATCATATACACAGTCCGTGCGACATCAATCAAGAAGCATGCCAATAGATCTCAATAAGGTAAAACCAGAAAAATGAATAACCTATAACACTATCATTCAAAAAGATATATACAATTTCGCTTATTTTTAGAAACTGCTGATATGAATGCCAACTGTGTATTTTTTTAAGGAATTGCCCCTCTCTGATGAACCTATGGAAGGAGATGATGCCAGCAACATACCATATATGCAAACACATGAAGCAGCATTCCAAACAGTGAAGGACATGGACAACAAAGCAACACAGCATACAGAGGTGATGATCAGGCAGCCGGACAAATTGACCTAAACGATGCTGAGTTGAACGAAGCAATGAACCTAGACCCGCCAACCGCAGAAGAGAAAGAAATGGATAAGATGTTCTCAGATAGCAAGTACCCCACCCTGGATGAAATTTCAGGGCCCCACTACCGCATGTTGGCATGGAGTTTGATTCTAGGGATGAAGCTTTCTTCTTTTTCGCTGTATATGCAAGAAGGATGGGGTTTGCAATAAGAAAGGACACCAGCTATGAGTCCAGGATCAGCAACGTAATCAACAAGCAACTATACACATGCAACAGGAGTAGGTCTGAGAAGAACAAAGATGACGCGCTGAGGCAGAGAAGAACAAACAGGATTGTGCAGACTAAATGCAGAGTCAAGATGACTGTGAAGGAAGAACGCGGCAAGTGGACCATCACATTGTACACCTTGAGCATAACCATCAACTTGCGCCATCAGACTGGATTGTGAGGTTCATGCGATGCCACAGACAGATGTCAGATTCAGACAAGACGCTAATAAGCTTGCTTCAAGAAACAAGGGTCCCGCCTCGGAATATCATGACAATATTCAGGAAGACCAGAGGAAGTTTCAGGGGTATACCCTTTGACACAAATATCTGAACAACCAGATGACGAAGGAAAAACAGAAGATGAAGAATCAAGACGTGGAGGAACTGCTCAAGTGCTTTAAGGAGATACGTCACAGCATTCCAGGGTTTTCATACAGGATGGAAAAAGACGAAGACACTGTTAGAAGCGTGTTCTGGACTGATCAGATTGGAAAAGCAAACTACAAACAGTTTGGTCAATTTGTATCTTTTGACACAACCTTTTGTACAAACCAGTATGATCTGCCGTTTGCACCTATTGTGGGAGTGGATAACTATGGTACAACAGTCCTTTTTGGAGCCGCGTTGCTAAAAGATGAAAGAGTAGACACCTTTAAGTGGTTGTTTACTGAATTTCTTTCAGTCATGGGGAACAACCATCCTGAAACAATAATAACAGATCAGGACGTGGCAATGGGGATTGCCATTAGTGAAGCGCTTCCATTCACAATACACCGCTATTGTAATTTCCACATAGGGAGAAAGATGAAACAAAATCTCGTCACTTTTTTCGCTGCACGAGGTCAGTTTCACGAACACCTCAAGGCGGTGATCAGAAACTCGTTCACCCCGGCAGAGTTTGAGTCTGGCTGGCTTGAACTGCTTCAGTTGTACAATGCAGAAGGAGAGGCCCACCTTGACCGCATATTTGAAATAAGAGCACAGTGGGTGCCAGCATACTTCATGGACAAGTTCTTCCCGTTCACTTCATCTACAGCTAGGAGTGAGAGCACCAACTCGCTCTTCAAGAGTTACGTGAAGCGTAAAGACTCTATCACAACATTCTTCAAACAGTATTTGATAATACAAGAAAAAAAACAGTCTGATCTAGACAAGCTAAGGGAGAAGACAGAATTGAAGGAGTCGTCGAATTGGGGATACAATCCGCTTGAGAAGGAAGCAGCTAGAGTATACACAGATCCTATATACGCAAAATTTGCTGAGGAGATGAAAAGACTACTGCTTACAACATTGAGGTTGTTGAGCAAGATAGAATGTACCGCGCGGTAAGGTTAGTGGCATACTGGAATGCTGAGTTCCCCAGAACTACATACACAGTGAAGTGTCTGCTGATGGCAGTGTATACAGCTGTGAATGCTCTAAAATGTCTCGAGACGGCATACAGTGCTGCCATGTACTAAAAGTTGTAATCCACCAAGGGTTAACACAGTTACCAGTCAGTTTCATAAATCCTAGGTGGACCATGTCAGCTGGGATTGAGGTACTGAACATGACTGCGGACAACAACAAAACAACCGTCAAAGAACACATCTGGCTGTGCGCCATGCAATCGAAATGAGCAAAGTGTCTCATCTGCTATCTACAACATGCACAGATGACAGGTCCTTTGACATGTTTGGCGAAGGTATGGTACAGTTGAAAAGAGCAATCATTGATGACAAGAAGCAGCGGGACAATGAGCAAAAGACCTATAAAAAGAGAAGGGGTATCGATGATCCACTGCCAAAAAGGATGTTGTCAATCAAGACGATACACAACTAGTCAATTTGGTGCAAACTTGAATGAACAACCTCCTCCAGAAACAGGGCGATTATAGATGACCCCGTCGAGAGTGAGGACCAGTGATCTACAAGGATCCACCCAGGTCAAAAAAGCAAGGGGGCACCACAGGGGGCAGAGCAAAAAGTAAGTACGAAAAAGCAGCTAACAAGAAGAAGAAGCAAAAAAAATGTGGACGATGCAGGATGGTAGGTCACTTTAGACCCGATTGCCCCGAGACCAAAAAGGTATAAATCATACTACAAAAAAGTATTTTTTTTCAAAGAAAGAAAAAAGACGTGTGTTGTTCTCATGGGAAGAAAAAAAAGTGTGCTAACACATGTATAACACTATTATGCAGGAACAAGAACAACGCGCACAACAAAGCACAGCCGAGGAGGTCCATCAACACAAACAATAAAAATGTGAACAAGTGAACAAGAATAGAAGACGGCACAAGGCAGATTAGACACTATGTGACCACTACCACTAGTAGAGATGATGACAAAGAAAAATATTCAC
This sequence comes from Poa pratensis, assembly GCA_947311845.1. NCBI lineage: Eukaryota > Viridiplantae > Streptophyta > Magnoliopsida > Poales > Poaceae > Poa > Poa pratensis. The sequence continues at coordinate 66,114,320 of CAMZMU010000042.1, forward strand.
GGGTGTATTGAAATTCTCTATAACTGTAACGGGGCTCCAAGAAAAAGAGAAAAGATTTGTAAAATTACCTTTACAGTCTGTTTTTTCCAGCAAATAATCCCAATCTTTGAGCTTGTTATCCATGATGTAGCCATTCCCATGTTAACACTTTCCTGAGTGCTGGGATCTGATCATATGTTATCGCAGGGACATTACGGCCATCCCATATTCAAGGAACTTTAACATGAAAAATCCACAATCAAGTCTGCCAAAAAATTCAACCAAAAAAATATATATAAGGCGTGAGAATGGTGTGAACATCATATAACAGTACCGCTAAAAACCCAAAAAAATGAAACAAAAAGATCATGTATTAGGTAATGTGGATGAACTGCATGGGGAAAACAACTCACTCATTATTCTGCTTCAGGACATCGATGTATACCAGCTCGTAGTCGTCAATTTGTTTAGAAGACGTTGAGTAGTTCATCTTGAAGCAGCTTTATTGCATCTACTACGGAGCATGCATGGTTGATGAGTGACTCGTCAGAGTTGCCACGTACAGAGTCGAGGACTTCAACCTTTTTGCTGGCAGGTTCAACGACACAGCATACCAATGACCATTTGGTTCTTCAACAGTACCCAGTTCTTGCAGAACAGGGAACATGAGCTGAAAAAAAAAGATATAGGGATGCAAGAGAAAAAAAGAGTTGTTACTACTGCATATATCAAAAAAGATAAACAAAAACTTATAACAAAGTGAATGGTTTTAAAAAGCAAAGAAGAGTCCCTCTTACAATGTCCTTGTGACTTAGCTTGTAGTTAGCATCTCTCCTGAAGTGCTGTTGTATAATTCTACTGTCCAATTTGTTCTCAAGAAGATAAACGGTCACAATCCAAGGAAATTACTTTATTACTCGGGCAATTCCCTTGAAGCGCAACAATCCCAATTTCAGCAACAGTTCCTGACATCCGACCGGTTGGCATTACACTACTGGCCAGATCGCCAAGATAAATCCACATACGAGCAATGTCAAGTATGATTGACCTACAAAAAACATTTAAAAAAACCAAAAAATGAAATGTAAAAAGGGTGAGAAAATTGAGAACACAAAACGTTATATAGCAAAAAGGCAAATGTAACTATCTTTACCCTTTGATTTTTGACTCCTTGCATGATCTAGTGTGTTTGATAACTTGCTGGTACAATTCATCTTCCTCAGGAGTGCTAACGATCTGGCTGTAAGGAGGTAAAAGCGACCTAGAAGGCTTAGTAACCCTTCCCATCTTCAACCTGGTCCTTGGAGTGATAGAATGAACAGCGAAACAATGCTGTGCTGGCAAAGCTGGTGTAGCATATAAAAACTGTATATCATCTGTACATTTAACCAAAAAAAGAAGAAGCAATTAGCTAAAAATTGTGTGAGATAATTTGGTAGAATTAACCTTATAATAATAAAGATCATGAAAAACATAAGAGTTCCATACCATCTTGCAAATCCCTCTCCAATACATCAGGGGCTGATCCATTCACTTTGAGATTCTGTATAACTCTTTCTCCACGCAAAACATGAGTCTCGTCCTTGTTGACTACGCAGGAAGTAGAATAGGTTATAAAGACAAAAAACGTGGAAACTAAAACCAACCAAAAAAAAGAACATAAAATATATAAAGGATCACACAAAAAAAGATCAAACATCAAACAAATGATGAAAAAAGTACTTGAATAAAAAATATATTACATCACAGGACAATGAAGAAAAAATATTCAACATTTATAACAAAATGTAGTGGTCCCCTAATAAAATACATAAGTTTTTACACATGCATATAGCATGAGAACGAGTGCGGGAAAACAACTTCATAGTTTGACAAACTCCAGTCCTCAATATCTTCAAGTCTTCATACACTAACCAGCAAAATACGGCATAAAATGATAAAGCTGTATTGCACAGACATGGCCTCCAGATAAAGATGTCTGATCAGACAATATACAACTTCATTCTCTTCAGCCGACCTTCTCCAGAAAACTCCAGTGGATAAATATATGAAGATATATCGTGGCAACATAACATTCTCCTTACTGCTCATCTGCATGAAAAAATTCAAAAAACAAAAAGCGGGCGTGTGCATGCGATTTTGGAGTGGGCGCGCGGGCGATGGAAAAGAGTCAAGTGATACCAGGAGAGAGATGTAGAGAGAAAAAGAGAGAGAAAAAATGACAAACAAAATAAACAAAAAATTGATCAGTCATACCATATTATGATAATAAATAAAAACATATCAAATCTACAAAAAGAAGAACACAAATAACAACTAGTACACAATGTTTCATGAATCTATATTACACAAAAAGTTACAAATTATTTGAATTAGTTACCAGCGAAAAAACATGTAGGGGCCCAACTAAAAACTAGCTAGCAGATTATTTACCAAATCATCTATATACCAAAACTAAAAGTGTTACCAAGCGTCTAGCGCATGAATTACCAACCTAAAAACTAATTTATGATGCTACCAAGCACATAACAGATAAGTTATCAATCCGTACAACTAAACTGAAATATTACCAAGCATCTAACGAACAAATTACCAACCTAAACCCTAGTATTTGCCGATACCAAGTACCTAGCAAGCAAGTTACCGATCCTAGTACTAACTGAAGGTTACCAAGCAGCTATCACACGAATTACCAACCTGAAAAAAAATAGTATATCATGCTACCAAGCACATAGCAAAGTTTAGTTATCGATCCGTAGAACTAAACTGAAGTATCACCAAGCATCTAGCGCACGAATTACCAGCCCTGAAACCTAGTATATGATGCTACCAAGCACATAGCAAGCAAGTTACCGATCCTAGAACTAACTGAAGTTTTACCTGTAACATCCCAAAAATATTAATCAGTATTATTATTCCAAAAATGAGAGCCAACAAAAACTTTTGTTGATTTTATGTGTTGTTTGTCAATTGTTGCTTGTGGTAATTAATTCTTGTTGCTTGTGTTGCTTGTTTGCTTGAATTAATAGAAAGAAAATGCAAAAGCAAAAGTGAAACAAGAAAAATAAAAGTGACAAATAAGAAACTCAATAATGTTCCAAACAAAATTCAGAGGAATGGTATATGAAACCTCTCATTTACATTCTTATCACTTATCTCTTCCAAATAATATCTTACACCTATTTTAAAAATTCAAAAGTAAAAACAATTGAAATAAAACAAAATGCAATAATTAAAACCCTATGAAAGAAAATGATTCAAAACATTTTATTTTGAAATGCCAAATTTTGTGGAGCTACTACATGCTATGTGGAAGCCTCACAAATATTTGTGAATTTTTCTAAAATGTTTAAGTACCTAAAATAAATTCCAGAAATGCTGCTGGAAATGAAAAGAAGAAAAAGAAGCAGAGAAGGACCTAGTTGTAAATGGAAAAAAGAATCCAGGGGGCGTTCTGCAAGAACGTCGTCGTCCACCTCTCTCCCTCGCCCCGACGCATCGCCGTGTCGCCGTGACCGTTCCCCGCCGTTCCCGCGCTCCCCAGGCCCCCCTGGCCGCGCTCTCCCTCGCTCCCGTGCCTCTGCAGCCGCGGCGCCGCAGAGGAGAGCACTCACGACCTCCCTCGCCTCGAATCCACCCCAGCGCCGCCGTGGCAGCCGCGGCGATGCCGGCCCAAATTCGCGCAGCTCTCTACACCTCGACACGCACCACTCGAGCCTGAGCTTCTAGAATGTGTCCGGACCCCGGTGGACGCCGCGTCTCCACGTCCCTCGCACCACCGCGTCGGATTCGTGAAGAAATATCCCCGCCGTGCGCCATGGACGTCGATCGTGCACCTCGTCCACGATATGCCGGCCCTGTGCTATAAAACCACCCCCGCACCCCTCTGGGAACACCACACCACCCCACTCCCTCACTTCTCCCTCTCGATTCGCCGTGCACCGCCAGGAGGGCGTGCTCTGCCGCAGCCACTGCCGCCGTCGAGGTCAGTCGTGGCCGCGACGCCACACTGCCCCTTTCTCTCCTCTCTGGCCCGTACCCTCTTCCCTTTGGACACCGCCCTCACACGCATCCTTTTTCCCTCTGTATCGTGCACAGGGGAGACGCCAGGAGCTCGCCGGAGTGCTGCCCGTGGCCGCGGAAGTGCAGCAGCTCGCCGTGGACGCTGCACTCCCTCCCAGCAAGCGACACTCGACCAGAAGCTCTCCCCACGCCGCCGCCGTCGTTCCGCATCATCTCCACCGTCCCTAGACCACCCAGGTACCCCCACTGGCCACCCTCGCCGTCACCGGAGCTCCGGCGACGCCACTTTTAGGTCGTCGATGATCGCGGGCTCCGTGAGCCGTCGATCTTTGATCAACGGCCGCGTACCGCTTCGATTAGAAGAGAAAGAGAGAGAGAGAGACTGACGGGCGGGCCCCGCTCGTCAGGTTTTAAATCATTTCCCGCGCGCGCTGTGCCGCTGCCATGTAGGCCCCACTAGTCAGAGATTTAAACATTATCCATAACTGGATTTCTCTGTTTAAAATGGAAATATGAAATCAGTACTGGATCCAACTTTGAAATTCAATATCTCGAGATTTAGGAATCCAAATAAATCAAACTCAATTGTTCTGGAAAGCTTATGAAATTTTTAACCAACCCAATTGGATTCATTCCATTTAATTAAATAAATAAAAAGTATTATTAAAAATACTACAGAAGGTTTAAATTCTAAACTTGTTTGTTTCTGATACTCTGTTAGTCCAAATAATTCCAAACCAATTTTGCTAGCTTAGTACTGCCATGTATTAGCTTCCCTAATTTTGGTAGAATTAATTGTGCAGTAGTATTTGTTTAGTATTAAGTTGAAGTTTAAACACCCTTCTGCACTCAAACATTTAAATATGTTTAATGGTTAACCCAAATGAATTAGGACCAATTTTGTTAGATCACATTTAGCCATGTTTAGTTACCCCTAAAAGGATTTAATTTTAGGATCAACAGAACTTAATTGGTAGCTAAAACTTGATTATTAAGTTACTGGATTCAAACAAATGTGTAGGGAGTTTAGTAACTCCAATTGATCCAAATCAAATTGAGATGTCTTCTACACATCAGTAGCTTTCCATAGAATTTTAGTTTGTATTTTTGTGACCAACAGAACTCAAGTTGTGGAATTAAACATGTTCAACAAGTTTCTGCCATAATTTAGAAGTAATTAAATAATGTTTAGTTCAATTATTTGAAAACCAAATTGTATGGTTTGATGTGTGCAGTAGCTATTTGTGATGTTCATGATTGTTGTGTTGAGATGATTGCTTGTATAGATTAGTGATTGTTTGCATTGTTTGTTTATTAATTAGACGAGAACGTTGTCGGATATATCGAGGAAGGAGAGTTTGTTGAAACTGAAGAACAAGATCAAGGTCACTTTGCCGAGCAAGGCAAGCTATTCTCTGAGCTTGCACTACAAACATATGCATCTACTTTCATAACATGTTTTACTCTCAAGGCAAGATTTATAAAACCCATTTCAAAAGTATATGGAAATTATTTTGCCACCTATGTAGAAATATAAGATAGTTATATCAAATTATAGGATGGGAAAAACAAATATGGTTTATTCAAAACTCCTTTGCAATTACTTGTGAGTTTATGAAATGCCGAGATGTCGGTGTTGGAATGGAGAAGTGGAAAAATGGTGATGTTTATGAAAAATGCACAGTGTCCTAGTACTATGACGACCAATCTTACCCTGTGCGACCACATTTACCATATATGGGAAAAGGCTTAGTCATGTAGTTTGCTCTTATTAGTATGGATACCTCATCGACGGAGATGACTCCGTTATGCATGAGGGGATGGTCCGAGGACCTACCCCCTGACCCGGGTCCTCACACATGTTGGTGGGGAGGATAGAAGGTTCCACCATAAACCGCCGGACAAAACTATGAGTCCTCACACTTAGGGTTTCTGACGGGAAACTGGACTGGGTGTCGATGGAAAGTGTCATATGGGAAGGATCCTATACTAGCATGAGCAAATAAGAGGCTATGGCCGGCGGCTTACTTCGCATACACCTGGTATGGCGAGACGTGGCAGACACGATGAGTTGCCGGATGGATGTGGGCTAAAAGCGTGCTACCTCTGCAGAGTGTTAAAACTATTCGAATAGCCGAGTCCTCGGATATGGACAATTGGGAGACTGTCCTAAGACCATGTGCAAGTTTTTGAAAGACTTTGAGTTTTAAAAAGAAAATGAAGTGGAGAATGTTTCCTACACCTATACCAACGGATCGGTATGAGGTGGTTGGATGAAAGTGGACCATGACGGGCTATGGTCGGAAAAAGGAGGAGTTTTGGAGAAACAGATAAAAATGGTGACTTCTTTAAAGATAGTTATAAAACTCTTCTTACCTTTTTCAATAAAGATATAGAGATGTTTTAAATAAATAAAAGTTGTCAAATAAAATAAAAACTAGTGCATACTCATGTTGGGGTAGTTTGCGAGTACATTCAAATGTACTCATATTGGTTTCGTCCCTGGCTATTGACCTAGCCAGACTACGAGGAGGAGCACTACACCGAGCAGGAGTATGGCGACTTCTACGCCAACTAAGGATCTCCACAAGTCAGCTGCCTGTCGGGTTGTCATCGTTAGAATATGATGTCTACTACGCCGTAGCTTCCGCTGATATTTTGGTTTGGCCCATGAAGGCACCTATGTAAGACTTGGTCTAAATGACCATTTATGTGAGACTTTTTATTCGGTATTGTAATGGATGTAAACTTTGGTATCCAATTCGGATTATGTGCAACGACAGACTGATCACGGGATCGTTGTGTTAAGCATAATCGGGTATTTCGGACAGCTAGTCCGGGGTTCCCACAGACTTGGTATCAGAGCCATCCTGACTTTAGGAAACCTTAGTTAGCATGGTCGTTTGTCAAATGTTACAAAAAGATGAATTTCTAAAAAGAAAGGAAAGAAATATTTTTGAAAACTGCTTATCTCCAATCGTCTTACTTATGCAAAATTTTACTCTCATTAAATATTACATTTTCCCTATATCCTTAAAATTTTGCACACCTCGCATTAAGCTTAAAAATTTGACTCACTTGTTGCCCTACTATATTAAAATTTTGATACACTTGTCACCTAACTAACTTAAAATTTTGTTAAAAATTGTAGATGGCACTCCATTGGACTGAGTTCGTTCAGCTTGAGAAGGACAGCAAGCTGACGTTTGAGAGGGACTTGTTCGAGTTGAGCAAGCTGTTAGGTCGCCCCGCTCCAGAGTTTGAGGGAGCTCAGATTGATGTTCACGGTGTCGGAAGGCTGAGCTGGCTCATCAGGTCGTCAGTTCGCAGGAACATCAAGTCTCCCAGTTCCAGGACGCTCATCTTCACCACCAAGGAGGCCACCTGGGATGACGGTCTCTGTACTGCCACACAGAGGATGCTAGCCCGACTTTGTGAGGAGCACAAGGCGGAGTTAGTAGACTCCCGTTTCCGGTTCTACGGGAGGCGCAACTGCGACGGTCACCCTACTCCTTCCCCTTACCACCCGATGTTTGGGAGCTACATCATGGACATGGAGATCTTACTTCAGTTTGCCCTTACCATCCGACTCATTCCTTGAGTGCTCTTTCACTGCATCTGTGCAAGGCTCATTCGGATAAGCTTCCATCATAGTCACGTCACCTGCCGCATGTTCAGCACTACACTGACCTACCGCATCCATACCAGAGAACTTGGGGTCCATGCACTGGGGATTTAGAATACCATCATCAGACACATCGATCTTCTGCTGTGCGTCTTCTTTTTTAAGCTGCAATTCAGACACTTTGCAAGGCTCATTCAATTTAGCTTCCAGCATAGTCACGTCAGCTGCCGCATGATGGCTACGTGTTGGCGAACCCCAAGAGGAAGGTTATGATGTAGACAGCAGAAGTTTTCCCTTGAGAAATCTACCCAAGGTTATCAATCCAGTAGGACTTGACGATCTATCGGAAGGTTGTTGATGTTGAATCCCCCTGGCGCTAGGGAGCTTGCACCAACGTGGAATCTGCACAGACACAAACCAGAACTTTGCCCAACACGAAACAGAGAGGTTGTCAATCTCTCCGGTCTTGCAGAAACAAAGAGTTAAACGTATGGTGTGGAAAACAGCAGGAAACACAACAAGTAACAGGAAACAGATGATTGCAGCAGGTTGTGTAAACAGTATGAGGAAATTGGACCAGGGTCCACAGTTCACTAGTGGTGTCTCTCTCAGAACAGATAACTAGCATGTTGGGTAAACAAATTACAGCTGGGCAATTGACAAATAGAGAGGGCATAACAATGCAATACATGCCAAGATGTCTACTATGAAATCTAGTTGGGCATTACAACAAAGTACATAGACCGTTATTCCAACAGCATCTATGCCTAAATAATCCACCTTCAAGGCAGCATCCGCATCCCATTCAGTATTAAGTTGCTAACAACAGATTATTGCATGAAGTAAAGTGTGTAATGTAATCAATACAAGTGCCCTTGGACACTGCACCAATGTTTTATCCCTAGTAGCAACAGCACATCTACCATCTTAGACCTTTCTGTCACTGATCCAGATATCTAGAGACTGAACCCACTATCGAGCATAAATACCCCCTCTTGGAGTCACAAGCATCTACTTGGCCAAAGCATCTACTAGCAACGGAGAGCATGCAAGATCAAGAGCACATAGATAAACAACTTGAATAAACATGGTATCAATATTCATCGGATCCCAGCAAACACAACATCTAGCATTACAATAAGATGATCTTGATCATGTTAGGCAGCTCACAAGATCTAAACATGGAGGCACAAGGTAGAGAGACAACCATCTAGCTACTGCTATGGACCCGTAGTCCAGGGGTGGACTACTCACGCATCACTCCGGAGGCAGGCATGGTGATGTAGAGCCCTCCGGTGATGATCTCCCCTCCGGCAGGGTGCCGGGAAGAGCTTCAGAACTCCTCCGATCTGAGATTTACGATGACGGCCGCGACGGAACTTTTCGTGGAATATGATCGACCGTAATAGGGTTTTCGCGTCGCGGAGAATATATAGGCGAAGAGGCGGCGTCGGTGGCCGAGGGGGGCCACCACGCCATAGGGGGGCGCGGGCCCACCCTGGCCGCACCCTAGTGTGGCGTGGCCCCCTGGTGGGTCTGCTCCGACTCCCCTTTGGACTCCGTGATCTCCTCGTGATATTATTGACGATGTCTTTTGTTTCGTCCAATTCCGAGAATATTTCCTTAATAGATTTTCTGAAACCAAAAACAGCAGAAAACAGGGAACTGGCACTGTGGCATCTTGTTAATAGGTTAGTCCCAGAAAATGCATAAAAATGATATAAAGTATAGCCAAAACATGTAGCAATTGATATAATAACAGCATGGAACATCAAAAATTATAGATACGTTTGAGACGTATCACCGCATGTTCAGCATTACACTGACCTACTGAAACCATACCAGAGAACTTGGGGTCCATGCAGTGGATATTTAGAATTCCATCATCAGACACATCGAGCTTCTGCTGTGCATCTTCTTTTTGAAGCTCCAATTCAGACAATGGTGCCTTGAAGTGTGCTTCTTCAATCTCAAATCTGCGACAATTGGTATTCTGAGCTACCGAATCATAAGACGGCAGCAAATTCAGTACATTTATGATGTTCTGAAAAAGTATAGGCTGGATTGTATGAACAATATCCCTCTGCTTGTTCTCAATGATTATAGGGAGCTCATCAATTACCTACAAAAATTGTAAAAAAAACAAAGGAATCAAGCTCAAAAAATGACAAACAAGTGTGTTTGATTGCACAGCCATAATTTAAAAAATTGGAATTAACATTTATGTAGCAAGAACTATTTCTCATACCCTTTTGTGTTGCTGCTCTGGAGAAATTGATAGCACGAACTGGAGAAGGTCACCATATGATTTACTTGCTCCAATAACTGATACCATACCAGCTGGACTGAAAATGGTGTCTGACAATGGTTTAACCTGCACACATGAAAAAATAGACTCAGCATGTGTTCTATTAAACAAAAAGAAGAGATGCAAGTGCCTTCCTTCTTCCGATGGTGATAGAAATAATGTACAAAAGGAATAGAACATAAGGGGGAAAAAGGTATGAATGACTGTACCGGCAGCTTCCCATACTGAACTGAGTCAAAAGATACACAATCCATGGATTCAGTGTCAGTGACCATCTGGGTTGTCCAAACTGAAACTCTAGGCAACTTAAACTTCAAGTGAGAAGGCATTACATCCGCTTGGAGGAGCTCCAGATATACAATCTGTAAATTAACAGAAGAACCCAAGTGTATACTCAGAAATCATTAAGTGAGAATGTATTACGAATGAATTCATTACTTAAAAGACAAAAGACATGAACTACTTTCAATGGACTATGATGGGAAAAAATTAAAAGTGAACATGAAATTTAAATAAAAACATGCAAAACGTGATTAGCATCTTACCACCATTGACAGCAAATTGCCACCTAGAACACGTGTTGTGCCACTGTTGTACGCCCCAATGGAACTGACCAATTTAGCCAGGACAACGGCTGACATATCGAACAAGCCTATCTTCTCCGGCTCTCTGAATATATGAATGTACTCGGGACAAACTGCACCATTGCTAGAGGGGCATAGGAAAGCTGTGATGGCGTACATGCCAAAAGCTATTTTGAATGAGACACCTTCCAGCTGCGTAGTAATGAAGTTATCTATCTCAGTGATCGTTGGGAACCTGCCCTTACATTTAATCATATTAGCAATCAACTCCCTTAGCTGCTCATCAGGTCTCTCACCAATCTGCATGCCACCAACTGGGGTACCAATGGCTTGATGAATCATGAAAGGAGTAATTACAACTGAAAGTCCATTGGGGAGGATAAGAGTTCTTGTCCGATGGTTGAACTTTGATATGATAAAGCAGATTAAGTTGCGTGGCAGAACATCGCATGCGATGTGGAGTAAGTGCCCAAGACCCATGCTCCATACTAAGGCCTTCTGTTTCGAGGTTAGCCTACGGATCAGTGATAAGAATTTTGGGAGAGAAAACTTGGTCGTAAAACCCTACAAAGGGAAAATTATAGACAAAACAATTCAGTAAATATTATGCATTGGTGAGAGGTGTTGCCAAGCATCTAGCAAATGAATTACCACATACAAAAACTAGTGCATGATTATACCGAGTGCCTGCCAAGCAAATTACCGATCCTCGAACACACTAAATTGTTACCAAAAAGCATCTATCATGACGAGTTTACCCCACCTAAAAAAAACCTAGTGTGTGATAATACCAAAAGTACCTAGCAAAAAAGGTTACATATCCCCCAGGACTATCTGAAGTGTTAACAATCATCTATACCATGAATTACCAACCTAAAAAAAATAATAGATGAAGAGACCAACTACCTAGCAAGCACGTTACTGATTCCCTATAGCTAGCTAAAGGGTTACCAAGCCTCTATACCACTAAATTACCAACCTTAAAAAAAAGTACACGATGATATCAAATAAAAACATAGCAAGCAAATTACACCCCCCCCCCCCCCCGATCTTAGAAACTACTTCAATATGTTACCAACCATCTATCGCGCAAATTACCAACCTGAAAAACTATTAGATGATACCAAAATACATGCAAGCAAGTTACCAAAAACCTAGGAGTATCTGAAGTGTTACCAATCATCTATATTCTGAATTACCTACCTAACAAAAGTTGATGACAATACCAACTACCAAGCAAAACCAGTTACCGATTCCTATAGCTAGCTAAAGCGTTACCAAGCATCAAAGAGCTTGAATTACCAACCAAAAAGTAATCACATGTCATAGGGTTAACGATTTCTATGTGTTGTAATCAGGCAACCCCATGTTGAAAACAAAAATTAATGCAGTGGGCATTGCTTTTGTGCATATTGTGTTAGGCAGACACTAGAGAACATGATATTACATATAGAGAGAAAATAGTATATTGCCTACAGTTACCAAAAAACAAAATAAAGTATGTCCCTCAAAAAACTAATTAAAAAATTGCACTTAGTAAAAGATAATAGCTTACAACCTTTGATATGTTTTGTTCTTCCATAGCGCTTTTTGTAAAAAGTCTACTCCACAATGGAAATCAAACTCCCTCTCTCTCCAAGTAGATCAAAAAAATATACTGGAAGTCATTCACGGTACAGCAGCATGTCGAGATCTGCTGGGTTCCCAGAATGAAATCGGTAGTCAAACATAAGAAATAAAAGCACACAGGATACAAAAAAAAATGAAACGAGTTGGGGATTTGGAGACTGGAGATACTTATGACAGGGCGTTAGATTGACTTGAGCCCCCCAAATCCAGAAATCAAAACCACCACCCCCAAAAACGAAAAGAGATGGTACGGTTGTGATTCGACCTGCACGAATTGGATCCTTGCGTCGCGAAACTCCTTGGGTTACGGCCTCTGGTGGAGAAGAAACGAACCAGCAGATCACGATTTGGGGGGAGAGGGGGTGTGGTGGTGGGGGGAGAGGTTGAAAAAGCAGAAATGGAGGCGTCTGGATAAGAAGGAGAAAAGAAGACGATGGATGATGCGTTACATGTCTTTCCACGTTTTACAAAGAACCCCAGACGTAAAAACAATATTCTCAGAGACAAAAAGAGAAAACGGGAACAAAACCAAAAATTAAAAAAGAACCCTCAGGAGAAGGGTAGTGCTGGAGAAAATCCGTGAATGCAAGGAAACAGAAGAACCAATTCGTGAAAAATGTAGGACAACTTACAATAATCCACCTGGCTCCGCATCCTCCGCAGCGTTTCCACCAATCCCCACGCGAGGGAGCCCGTCCCGATAAAACCCTTAGCCGCCGTCTTCTTCCCCCGTCGCAAGCAGAGCTCCCCACCCCACGCACCAAGGAAAACCTGCCTCGATCCAGCCATCCCCTCCGAAATCTCATCTGCGCTTCAGATGGAGATCATGCCCATATAGCCTCCACAATCGTGTCTGCCTGCAAAACAGACACACAGAGATCAACAAGCAAAAACAAATAGAGAGGATAAGATGGATGCACAAAGAGAATCTGTGCAATATCAAGAGTCACAAAGAGATCAAAGGGATTCCCTGGTGAGATCAGCAGCAGAAGATGCAGAAGGCATGGGTAATACAGCTGGTGGATCAGAATGGGAGTGGGGAACACAGGAGAACGAAGCAACCATTAGAACCAAAGACAGCACCACGTCCAAGTTTGGCCAGGCAGCAATTACACAAAGGTAACTACTCTGAGTAAACATAGAAGTATAAAAAAGAGATACTGCACACATATAGTTCAGTAAAAAAAACATACTATTGGTGTGCTTATTTCATATAAAAGTACATGGTTCTTCCAGTCTGAACATTAATACTATAGTTGAAAAACGAAACAAAGAATCTAAAACTTGGTACTGCTGCAATCGAAGGTTGCGAAAAAAATCTGACTGCATGGCATGTGTGATCTGACTCAAACTGTGAACTGACAACATGTGTTCTTCATATTAAAATCTGCCAAAAATTCAGGAGTATGTGAATCTCTAAAATGCTGATCTTCTAGTTGGTATTGTATCTTCTCTGAACTATCTTCGCATGAGAATGTGAATAAAATTGTTGTAGGCAATTTTTTCTTGATATAATCATCAAGACCTGCATTTAGATTTAGGAGAGAATGCACTATTAGTACGTAAGCAAAAAATACAGTAGCAACAAGAAAAAGACACATAACTAACTGATACTTTTTCAGAATGGTTACTGGTGAGAATCTATCAAGTGACAACACAAAAGCAGGGATTGAATCTCCGGTTGCACGCGAGATTATTGACTCTCTGAACTTGACGAAGCCAGTTGATACAAAGAGATTTTTGGAAAGATTTACACAGGTACGAAAAAATTCCTCAAAAAATATCTATATATAATGCGTGAAAAAAGGATGTTGCCACGGTCAAAAAAATATATTCCGAAGGCTATAAAAGAAACATTTACTACTGTTATTTTTAACTCTATTTAATTGCAGGCTTTCATGCAAAGGCAAAGGTGTCAGGCAGAGCATGTCCAGAATGAACAGCTAAGACAGGTTGAAGCTAACATGAATGCATCTGCAACTTGTGCGACCAAGGTGTCAAAATCATATACACAGTCCGTGCGACATCAATCAAGAAGCATGCCAATAGATCTCAATAAGGTAAACCAGAAAAATGAATAACCTATAACACTATCATTCAAAAAGATATATACAATTTCGCTTATTTTTAGAAACTGCTGATATGAATGCCAACTGTGTATTTTTTTAAGGAATTGCCCCTCTCTGATGAACCTATGGAAGGAGATGATGCCAGCAACATACCATATGCAAACACATGAAGCAGCATTCCATAACAGTGAAGGACATGGACAACAAAGCAACACAGCATACAGAGGTGATGATCAGGCAGCCGGACAAATTGACCTAAACGATGCTGAGTTGAACGAAGCAATGAACCTAGACCCGCCAACCGCAGAAGAGAAAGAAATGGATAAGATGTTCTCAGATAGCAAGTACCCCACCCTGGATGAAATTTCAGGGCCCCACACCGCATGTTGGCATGGAGTTTGATTCTAGGGATGAAGCTTTCTTCTTTTTCGCTGTATATGCAAGAAGGATGGGGTTTGCAATAAGAAAGGACACCAGCTATGAGTCCAGGATCAGCAACGTAATCAACAAGCAACTATACACATGCAACAGGAGTAGGTCTGAGAAGAACAAAGATGACGCGCTGAGGCAGAGAAGAACAAACAGGATTGTGCAGACTAAATGCAGAGTCAAGATGACTGTGAAGGAAGAACGCGGCAAGTGGACCATCACATCTGTACACCTTGAGCATAACCATCAACTTGCGCCATCAGACTGGATTGTGAGGTTCATGCGATGCCACAGACAGATGTCAGATTCAGACAAGACGCTAATAAGCTTGCTTCAAGAAACAAGGGTCCCGCCTCGGAATATCATGACAATATTCAGGAAGACCAGAGGAAGTTTCAGGGGTATACCCTTTGACACAAAATATCTGAACAACCAGATGACGAAGGAAAAACAGAAGATGAAGAATCAAGACGTGGAGGAACTGCTCAAGTGCTTTAAGGAGATACGTCACAGCATTCCAGGGTTTTCATACAGGATGGAAAAAGACGAAGACACTGTTAGAAGCGTGTTCTGGACTGATCAGATTGGAAAAGCAAACTACAAACAGTTTGGTCAATTTGTATCTTTTGACACAACCTTTTGTACAAACCAGTATGATCTGCCGTTTGCACCTATTGTGGGAGTGGATAACTATGGTACAACAGTCCTTTTTGGAGCCGCGTTGCTAAAAGATGAAAGAGTAGACACCTTTAAGTGGTTGTTTACTGAATTTCTTTCAGTCATGGGGAACAACCATCCTGAAACAATAATAACAGATCAGGACGTGGCAATGGGGATTGCCATTAGTGAAGCGCTTCCATTCACAATACACCGCTATTGTAATTTCCACATAGGGAGAAAGATGAAACAAAATCTCGTCACTTTTTTCGCTGCACGAGGTCAGTTTCACGAACACCTCAAGGCGGTGATCAGAAACTCGTTCACCCCGGCAGAGTTTGAGTCTGGCTGGCTTGAACTGCTTCAGTTGTACAATGCAGAAGGAGAGGCCCACCTTGACCGCATATTTGAAATAAGAGCACAGTGGGTGCCAGCATACTTCATGGACAAGTTCTTCCCGTTCACTTCATCTACAGCTAGGAGTGAGAGCACCAACTCGCTCTTCAAGAGTTACGTGAAGCGTAAAGACTCTATCACAACATTCTTCAAACAGTATTTGATAATACAAGAAAAAAAACAGTCTGATCTAGACAAGCTAAGGGAGAAGACAAATTGAAGGAGTCGTCGAATTGGGGATACAATCCGCTTGAGAAGGAAGCAGCTAGAGTATACACAGATCCTATATACGCAAAATTTGCTGAGGAGATGAAAAGACTACTGCTTACAACATTGAGGTTGTTGAGCAAGATAGAATGTACCGCGCGGTAAGGTTAGTGGCATACTGGAATGCTGAGTTCCCCAGAACTACATACACAGTGAAGTGTCTGCTGATGGCAGTGTATACAGCTGTGAATGCTCTAAAATGTCTCGAGACGGCATACAGTGCTGCCATGTACTAAAAGTTGTAATCCACCAAGGGTTAACACAGTTACCAGTCAGTTTCATAAATCCTAGGTGGACCATGTCAGCTGGGATTGAGGTACTGAACATGACTGCGGACAACAACAAAACAACCGTCAAAGAACACATCTGGCTGTGCGCCATGCAATCGAAATGAGCAAAGTGTCTCATCTGCTATCTACAACATGCACAGATGACAGGTCCTTTGACATGTTTGGCGAAGGTATGGTACAGTTGAAAAGAGCAATCATTGATGACAAGAAGCAGCGGGACAATGAGCAAAAGACCTATAAAAAGAGAAGGGGTATCGATGATCCACTGCCAAAAAGGATGTTGTCAATCAAGACGATACACAACTAGTCAATTTGGTGCAAACTTGAATGAACAACCTCCTCCAGAAACAGGGCGATTATAGATGACCCCGTCGAGAGTGAGGACCAGGTGATCTACAAGGATCCACCCAGGTCAAAAAAGCAAGGGGGCACCACAGGGGGCAGAGCAAAAAGTAAGTACGAAAAAGCAGCTAACAAGAAGAAGAAGAAGCAAAAAAAATGTGGACGATGCAGGATGGTAGGTCACTTTAGACCCGATTGCCCCGAGACCAAAAAGGTATAAATCATACTACAAAAAAGTATTTTTTTTTCAAAGAAAGAAAAAAGACGTGTGTTGTTCTCATGGGAAGAAAAAAAAGTGTGCTAACACATGTATAACACTATTATGCAGGAACAAGAACAACGCGCACAACAAAGCACAGCCGATGGAGGTCCATCAACACAAACAATAAAAATGTTGAACAAGTGAACAAGAATAGAAGACGGCACAAGGCAGATTAGACACTATGTGACCACTACCACTAGTAGAGATGATGACAAAGAAAAATATTCACGGGTGTATTGAAATTCTCTATAACTGTAACGGGGCTCCAAGAAAAAGAGAAAAGATTTGTAAAATTACCTTTACAGTCTGTTTTTTTCCAGCAAATAATCCCAATCTTTGAGCTTGTTATCCATGATGTAGCCATTCCCATGTTAACACTTTCCTGAGTGCTGGGATCTGATCATATGTTATCGCAGGGACATTACGGCCATCCCATAATTCAAGGAACTTTAACATGAAAAATCCACAATCAAGTCTGCCAAAAAATTCAACCAAAAAATATATATAAGGCGTGAGAATGGTGTGAACATCATATAACAGTACCGCTAAAAACCCAAAAAAATGAAACAAAAAGATCATGTATTAGTAATGTGGATGAACTGCATGGGGAAAACAACTCACTCATTATTCTGCTTCAGGACATCGATGTATACCAGCTCGTAGTCGTCAATTTGTTTAGAAGACGTTGAGTAGTTCATCTTGAAAGCAGCTTTATTGCATCTACTACGGAGCATGCATGGTTGATGAGTGACTCGTCAGAGTTGCCACGTACAGAGTCGAGGACTTCAACCTTTTTGCTGGCAGGTTCAACGACACAGCATACCAATGACCATTTGGTTCTTCAACAGTACCCAGTTCTTGCAGAACAGGGAACATGAGCTGAAAAAAAAAGATATAGGGATGCAAGAGAAAAAAAGAGTTGTTACTACTGCATATATCAAAAAAGATAAACAAAAACTTAAACAAAGTGAATGGTTTTAAAAAGCAAAGAAGAGTCCCTCTTACAATGTCCTTGTGACTTAGCTTGTAGTTAGCATCTCTCCTGAAGTGCTGTTGTATAATTCTACTGTCCAATTTGTTCTCAAGAAGATAAACGGTCACAATCCAAGGAAATATTACTTTATTACTCGGGCAATTCCCTTGAAGCGCAACAATCCCAATTTCAGCAACTGTTCCTGACATCCGACCGGTTGGCATTACACTACTGGCCAGATCGCCAAGATAAATCCACATACGAGCAATGTCAAGTATGATTGACCTACAAAAAACATTTAAAAAAACCAAAAAATGAAATGTAAAAAGGGTGAGAAAATTGAGAACACAAAACGTTATATAGCAAAAAGGCAAATGTAACTATCTTTACCCTTTGATTTTTGACTCCTTGCATGATCTAGTGTGTTTGATAACTTGCTGGTACAATTCATCTTCCTCAGGAGTGCTAACGATCTGGCTGTAAGGAGGTAAAAGCGACCTAGAAGGCTTAGTAACCCTTCCCATCTTCAACCTGGTCCTTGGAGTGATAGAATGAACAGCGAAACAATGTTGTGCTGGCAAAGCTGGTGTAGCATATAAAAACTGTATCATCTGTACATTTAACCAAAAAAAGAAGAAGCAATTAGCTAAAAATTGTGTGAGATAATTTGGTAGAATTAACCTTATAATAATAAAGATCATGAAAAACATAAGAGTTCCATACCATCTTGCAAATCCCTCTCCAATACATCAGGGGCTGATCCATTCACTTTGAGATTCTGTATAACTCTTTCTCCACGCAAAACATGAGTCTCGTCCTTGTTGACTACGCAGGAAGTAGAATAGGTTATAAAGACAAAAAACGTGGAAACTAAAACCAACCAAAAAAAAGAAGAACATAAAATATATAAAGGATCACACAAAAAAAGATCAAACATCAAACAAATGATGAAAAAAGTACTTGAATAAAAAATATATTACATCACAGGACAATGAAGAAAAAATATTCAACATTTATAACAAAATGTAGTGGTCCCCTAATAAAATACATAAGTTTTTACACATGCATATAGCATGAGAACGAGTGCGGGAAAACAACTTCATAGTTTGACAAACTCCAGTCCTCAATATCTTCAAGTCTTCATACACTAACCAGCAAAATACGGCATAAAATGATAAAGCTGTATTGCACAGACATGGCCTCCAGATAAAGATGTCTGATCAGACAATATACAACTTCATTCTCTTCAGCCGACCTTCTCCAGAAAACTCCAGTGGATAAATATATGAAGATATATCGTGGCAACATAACATTCTCCTTACTGCTCATCTGCATGAAAAAATTCAAAAAACAAAAAGCGGGCTGTGCATGCGATTTTGGAGTGGGCGCGCGGGCGATGGAAAAGAGTCAAGTGATACCAGTGAGAGAGATGTAGAGAGAAAAAGAGAGAGAAAAAATGACAAACAAAATAAACAAAAAATTGATCAGTCATACCATATTATGATAATAAATAAAAACATATCAAATCTACAAAAAGAAGAACACAAATAACAACTAGTACACAATGTTGTCATGAATCTATATTACACAAAAAGTTACAAATTATTTGAATTAGTTACCAGCGAAAAAACATGTAGGGGCCCAACTAAAAACTAGCTAGCAGATTATTTACCAAATCATCTATATACCAAAACTAAAACTGTTACCAAGCGTCTAGCGCATGAATTACCAACCTAAAAACTAATTTATGATGCTACCAAGCACATAACAGATAAGTTATCAATCCGTACAACTAAACTGAAATATTACCAAGCATCTAACGAACAAATTACCAACCTAAACCCTAGTATTTGCCGATACCAAGTACCTAGCAAGCAAGTTACCGATCCTAGTACTAACTGAAGGTTACCAAGCAGCTATCACACGAATTACCAACCTGAAAAAAAATAGTATATCATGCTACCAAGCACATAGCAAAGTTTAGTTATCGATTCGTAGAACTAAACTGAAGTATCACCAAGCATCTAGCGCACGAATTACTAGCCCTGAAACCTAGTATATGATGCTACCAAGCACATAGCAAGCAAGTTACCGATCCTAGAACTAACTGAAGTGTTACCTGTAACATCCCAAAAATATTAATCAGTATTATTATTCCAAAAATGAGAGCCAACAAAAACTTTTGTTGATTTTATGTGTTGTTTGTCAATTGTTGCTTGTGGTAATTAATTCTTGTTGCTTGTGTTGCTTGTTTGCTTGAATTAATAGAAAGAAAATGCAAAAGCAAAAGTGAAACAAGAAAAATAAAAGTGACAAATAAGAAACTCAATAATGTTCCAAACAAAATTCAGAGGAATGGTATATGAAACCTCTCATTTACATTCTTATCACTTATCTCTTCCAAATAATATCTTACACCTATTTTAAAAATTCAAAAGTAAAAACAATTGAAATAAAACAAAATGCAATAATTAAAACCCTATGAAAGAAAATGATTCAAAACATTTTATTTTGAAATGCCAAATTTTGTGGAGCTACTACATGCTATGTGGAAGCCTCACAAATATTTGTGAATTTTTCTAAAATGTTTAAGTACCTAAAATAAATTCCAGAAATGCTGCTGGAAATGAAAAGAAGAAAAAGAAGCAGAGAATGACCTAGTTGTAAATGGAAAAAAGAATCCAGGGGGCGTTCTGCAAGAACGTCGTCGTCCACCTCTCTCCCTCGCCCCGACGCATCGCCGTGTCGCCGTGACCGTTCCCCGCCATTCCCGCGCTCCCCAGGCCCCCCTGGCCGCGCTCTCCCTCGCTCCCGTGCCTCTGCAGCCGCGGCGCCGCAGAGGAGAGCACTCACGACCTCCCTCGCCTCGAATCCACCCCAGCGCCGCCGTGGCAGCCGCGGCGATGCCGGCCCAAATTCGCGCAGCTCTCTACACCTCGACACGCACCACTCGAGCCTGAGCTTCTAGAATGTGTCCGGACCCCGGTGGACGCCGCGTCTCCACGTCCCTCGCACCACCGCGTCAGATTTGTGAAGAAATATCCCCGCCGTGCGCCATGGACGTCGATCGTGCACCTCGTCCACGATATGCCGGCCCTGTGCTATAAAACCACCCCCGCACCCCTCTGGGAACACCACACCACCCCACTCCCTCACTTCTCCCTCTCGATTCGCCGTGCACCGCCAGGAGGGCGTGCTCTGCCGCAGCCACTGCCGCCGTCGAGGTCAGTCGTGGCCGCGACGCCACACTGCCCCTTTCTCTCCTCTCTGGCCCGTACCCTCTTCCCTTTGGACACCGCCCTCACACGCATCCTTTTTCCCTCTGTATCGTGCACAGGGGAGACGCCAGGAGCTCGCCGGAGTGCTGCCCGTGGCCGCGGAAGTGCAGCAGCTCGCCGTGGACGCTGCACTCCCTCCCAGCAAGCGACACTCGACCAGAAGCTCTCCCCACGCCGCCGCCGTCGTTCCGCATCATCTCCACCGTCCCTAGACCACCCAGGTACCCCCACTGGCCACCCTCGCCGTCACCGGAGCTCCGGCGACGCCACTTTTAGGTCGTCGATGATCACGGGCTCCGTGAGCCATCCGATCTTTGATCAACGACCGCGTACCGCTTCGATTAGAAGAGAAAGAGAGAGAGAGAGAGACTGACGGGCGGGCCCCGCTCGTCAGTTTTAAATCATATCCCGCGCGCGCTGTGCCGCTGCCATGTAGGTCCCACTAGTCAGAGATTTAAACATTATCCATAACTGGATTTCTCTGTTTAAAATGGAAATATGAAATCAGTACTGATCCAACTTTGAAATTCAATATCTCGAGATTTAGGAATCCAAATAAATCAAACTCAATTGTTCTGGAAAGCTTATGAAATGTTTTAACCAACCCAATTGGATTCATTCCATTTAATTAAATAAATAAAAAGTATTATTAAAAATACTACAGAAGGTTTAAATTCTAAACTTGTTTGTTTCTGATACTCTGTTAGTCCAAATAATTCCAAACCAATTTCGCTAGCTTAGTACTTCCATGTATTAGCTTACCTAATTTTGGTAGAATTAATTGTGCAGTAGTATTTGTTTAGTATTAAGTTGAAGTTTAAACACCCTTCTGCACTCAAACATTTAAATATGTTTAATGGTTAACCCAAATGAATTAGGACCAATTTTGTTAGATCACATTTAGCCATGTTTAGTTACCCCTAAAAGGATTTAATTTTAGGATCAACAGAACTTAATTGGTAGCTAAAACTTGATTATTAAGTTACTGGATTCAAATAAATGTGTAGGGAGTTTAGTAACTCCAATTGATCCAAATCAAATTGAGATGTCTTCTACACATCAGTAGCTTTCCATAGAATTTTAGTTTGTATTTTTGTGACCAACAGAACTCAAGATGTGGAATTAAACATGTTCAACAAGTTTCTGCCATAATTTAGAAGTAATTAAATAATGTTTAGTTAAATTATTTGAAAACCAAATTGTATGGTTTGATGTGTGCAGTAGCTATTTGTGATGTTCATGATTGTTGTGTTGAGATGATTGCTTGTATAGATTAGTGATTGTTTGCATTGTTTGTTTATTAATTAGACGAGAACGTTGTCGGATATATCGAGGAAGGAGAGTTTGTTGAAACTGAAGAACAAGATCAAGGTCACTTTACCGAGCAAGGCAAGCTATTCTCTGAGCTTGCACTACAAACATATGCATCTACTTTCATAACATGTTTTACTCTCAAGGCAAGATTTATAAAACCCATTTCAAAAGTATATGGAAATTATTTTGCCACCTATGTAGAAATATAAGATAGTTATATCAAATCATAGGATGGGAAAAACAAATATGGTTTATTCAAAACTCCTTTGCAATTACTTGTGAGTTTATGAAATACCGAGATGTCGGTGTTGGAATGGAGAAGTGGAAAAATGGTGATGTTTATGAAAATTGCACAGTGTCCTAGTACTATGACGACCAATCTTACCCTGTGCGACCACATTTACCATATATGGGAAAAGGCTTAGTCATGTAGTTTGCTCTTATTAGTATGGGATACCTCATCGACGGAGATGACTCCGTTATGCATGAGGGGATGGTCCGAGGACCTACCCCCTGACCCGGGTCCTCACACATGTTGGTGGGGATGATAGAAGGTTCCACCATAAACCGCCGGACAAAACTATGAGTCCTCACACTTAGGGTTTCTGACGGGAAACTGGACTGGGTGTCGATGGAAAGTGTCATATGGGAAGGATCCTATACTAGCATGAGCAAATAAGAGGCTATGGCCGGCGGCTTACTTCGCATACACCTGGTATGGCGAGACGTGGCAGACACGATGAGTTGCCGGATGGATGTGGGCTAAAAGCGTGCTACCTCTGCAGAGTGTTAAAACTATTCGAATAGCCGAGTCCTCGGATATGGACAATTGGGAGACTGTCCTAAGACCATGTGCAAGTTTTTGAAAGACTTTGAGTTTTAAAAAGAAAATGAAGTGGAGAATGTTTCCTACACCTATACCAACGGATCGGTATGAGGTGGTTGGATGAAAGTGGACCATGACGGGCTATGGTCGGAAAAAGGAGGAGTTTTGGAGAAACAGATAAAAATGGTGACTTCTTTAAAGATAGTTATAAAACTCTTCTTACCTTTTTCAATAAAGATATAGAGACGTTTTAAATAAATAAAAGTTGTCAAATAAAATAAAAACTAGTGCATACTCATGTTGGGGTAGTTTGCGAGTACATTCAAATGTACTCATATTAGTTTCGTCCCTGGCTATTGACCTAGCCAGACTACGAGGAGGAGCACTACCCGAGCAGGAGTATGGCGACTTCTACGCCTACTAAGGATCTCCACAAGTCAGCTGCCTGTCGGGTTGTCATCGTTAGAATATGATGTCTACTACGCCGTAGCTTCCGCTGATATTTTGGTTTGGCCCATGAAGGCACCTATGTAAGACTTGGTCTAAATGACCATTTATGTGAGACTTTTATTCGGTATTGTAATGGATGTAAACTTTGGTATCCAATTCGGATTATGTGCAACGCCAGACTGATCACGGGATCGTTGTGTTAAGCATAATCGGGTATTTCGGACAGCTAGTCCGGGGTTCCCACAGACTTGGTATCAGAGCCATCCTGACTTTAGGAAACCTTAGTTAGCATGGTCGTTTGTCAAATGTTACAAAAGATGAATTTCTAAAAAGAAAGGAAAGAAATATTTTTGAAAACTGCTTATCTCCAATCGTCTTACTTATGCAAAATTTTACTCTCATTAAATATTACATTTTCCCTATATCCTTAAAATTTTGCACACCTCTCATTAAGCTTAAAAATTTGACTCACTTGTTGCCCTACTATATTAAAATTTTGATACACTTGTCACCTAACTAACTTAAAATTTTGTTAAAAATTGTAGATGGCACTCCATTGGACTGAGTTCGTTCAGCTTGAGAAGGACAGCAAGCTGACGTTTGAGAGGGACTTGTTCGAGTTGAGCAAGCTGTTAGGTCGCCCCGCTCCAGAGTTTGAGGGAGCTCAGATTGATGTTCACGGTGTCGGAAGGCTGAGCTGGCTCATCAGGTCGTCAGTTCGTAGGAACATCAAGTCTCCCAGTTCCAGGACGCTCATCTTCACCACCAAGGAGGCCACCTGGGTTGACGGTCTCTGTACTGCCACACAGAGGATGCTAGCCCGACTTTGTGAGGAGCACAAGGCGGAGTTAGTAGACTCCCGTTTCCGGTTCTACGGGAGGCGCAACTGCGACGGTCACCCTACTCCTTCCCC
Organism: Poa pratensis; assembly: GCA_947311845.1. Lineage (NCBI taxonomy): Eukaryota > Viridiplantae > Streptophyta > Magnoliopsida > Poales > Poaceae > Poa > Poa pratensis. The sequence continues at coordinate 66,138,934 of CAMZMU010000042.1, forward strand.
TTACCACCCGATGTGTTGTTGGTAATATATAAGTATGTTTGTCTTGTTTAAATCTGTGTGAAATATTTTCATATAAACCTTAAATTAATCAACCACTTGCGAGATCGTCCTTTCCCTTAGTCGAACTTTTCTTTTGCCTTGCCTCTTATACCCGGTGTGCTTCAGGATGCCGCCCCGTCGCAGCAATGCGGAAGGATCAGGATCAGCACCACCACCACCGGACCCAACCCCCGCCCAACTTCTCGCGCTTATCATGGAGGAACGTGAAAATGCCCGGCAAGAGCGCCAGCTCATCTCGTTGCCCTACACAACTCGCAGCCGCTATAACAACAACAACAATACAACAACAACAACAACAACAATGGTGGTAATGGCAATGCGATGGAAACCAGCGATCCACCTTAGGCGATTTCAGAAACCAACCCACCCACCTACTCCAAGGGACTTCACCCACTAGAAGCCGATGATTGGCTTCGCACCATCGACAACAATCTGAAGTTGCTGCTGTGGGAGAGAATGAGAAAGTGTTGTATGCAACCCACTATCTCGCTGGACCTGCAAGAGCTTGGTGGGAAACTACCAAGCTCTCCAGCAAGCTGGTCATGTCATCAACTGGGCTGAGTTCCAGGAGAAGTTCCGCAAGAAGCATATTCCCAGCGGACTTATTGAGAGGAAGAAGGATGAGTTCCGCAAGCTGAGGCAGGGAAGTAAGATGTGGTCGGTTATCTGGATGAGTTTACCGACTTATCTCGGTATGCTCCTGATGACACCGACAAAGAGAGAAGAAGATGGAGCGTTTCATGAGTGGACTTCATGATGAACTGCAGTGTGCTCTGGTTATCCATGACTTCCGTGATCTGGAGTCACTTGTGGACAAAGCCATCCAGCTGGAGACCAAGCGCAAGTCTATGTATGAAGGTCGCAAGAGGAGGATGAATGCTCAGGAAGGTTCGAGCAGCCAGAAACCTCGTATCTTTCAGCAAAACCCAGGCCTGCTATCGTCCACCCCAAGCTCCACGCCCCAATTACCCTAACCGCCCAAACAACTTCAACCGCCCCAATGACAATAACCGTCCCGGAGGAAACTTCAACAACTTCACCCGCAATCCCAATGTGTCTGCTTTGAATGCGGCAACAAGGGTCACTACTCCAAAGAATGTCCCAATCCCAAGAGGAATGTCCAGCGCCCCAATGCGCCGGCACAGAACAATGGTCAAGGCCGCAATGGAAATGGAAATGGCAAGAATGCCGCACCCGCGGAAATGCTGCTGTTGCCAAGGGTCGTCTGCACCACATCAATGCTGAAGAAGCTCAGGATGCTCCGGATGTTGTGCTGGGTACGTTCCTTGTCAACTCAGTACCTGCAACTGTTCTGTTTGATTCTGGTGCTACCCATTCATTTGTTACCCAAGAATTTGTTGCTAAGGGAGGTTTAGTCGAGAGCCTCTTACCCAAACCCATGGTCATCCAAATCCCAGAATCCACCGTAGAGACCAAGATGTTTTGCTCCGATGTACCCCTTGAGATCAAAGGAGAAAAGTTTCCAGTTAACTTAATTGTTCTGGGAACCCAAGGCATCGATGTTATACTCGGTATGAATTGGTTAGCCAAGTACCATGGTCGAATTGACTGTGCCAGAAGAGCTGTATCCATCACCACCGACAAAGAAGTAGAAGTGGAGTATGTGTCTGAAACTAGTCAATCTCACCCAGGCTGCCATGAGAGCATAGCTCGACCTGCCCTAGATGAGATCCGTGTTGTTCACCTGTTCAAGGATGTTTTCCCAGAAGAATTGCCTGGTATGCCGCCAGACCGGGAAATTGAGTTCATAATTGAGCTTATCCCAGGAACCGCCCCTATATCCCAAAGACCTTATCGGATGAATCCGGAAGAACTGGTTGAGTTGAAGAAGCAATTGGCAGATATGCTCAGCAAAGGACTTGTTCGCCCAAGCGCTTCACCATGGGGATCACCCATTATTTTGTGGACAAGAGAGACGGTACCACACGCCTGTGTGTGGATTATCGCAAGCTGAATGACGTGACCATTAAAAATAAGTATCCTCTTCCCAAGATCGAGGATCTGTTCGATCAAATGAACGGAGCCCGAGTCTTTTCCAAGATCGATCTTCGGACAGGATACCATCAGTTGAAGATCCGAGAGACAGACATTCCCAAGACCGCCTTCACCACTCGTTACGGTTTGTTTGAATACACCGTGATGTCTTTTGGTCTGACCAATGCCCCAGCCTATTTCATGAATCTCATGAACAAGATTTTCATGGAGTACCTCGACAAGTTCGTGGTAGTTTTCCTTGATGACATCCTTATTTATTCCAAGACCGAAGAAGAGCATGCTGAACACCTGCGTCTAGTTTTGGAGACCTCCGAGAGCACCAGCTGTATGCCAAGCTTAGCAAGTGTGAGTTTTGGCTCAGTAAGTGGCATTTCTCGGACATGTTGTGTCTGCCGGAGGAATTTCTGTGACCCAGAGAAGATCCAAGCCATTGTTGACTGGTTATCCCCAACCATGTGTGAAATCCGAAGCTTTCTCGGACTTGCCGGTTATTACCGCAAGTTCGTTGAAGGATTTTCCAGTATAGCCAAACCTATGACCCAACTGTTGAAGAAGGACAAGAAATTTGAATGGACTCAGAAGTGTGAGGATAGTTTCCAAGAACTGAAGAAGAGACTAACCTCAGCCCCAATCCTGATCATGCCAGACGTCACCCAGAGTTTCGACGTGTATTGCGATGCATCACGCCTCGGACTTGGTTGCGTTCTGATGCAAGAAGGCAAAGTTGTGTCGTATCTGTCCCGGCAGTTGCGACCGCATGAAGAGAATTACCCAACCCATGACTTGGAGTTAGCTGCTGTTGTTCTTGCTCTCAAAACGTGGCGTCCCTATCTTGCGGGACATCGCTGCGAGGTCTATACAGATCACAAAAGCTTGAAGTATATTTTCACCCAGAAAGATCTGAACCTGCGACAGAGGAGATGGATGGAATTAATCAAGGATTATGATATTGGAATCCATTATCACCCTGGAAAGGCTAATGTAGTTGCCGATGCCCTTAGTCGCAAACCTTGCACCCTGAATGCCCTGATCCAAGCCGAACAGCCAGCCTTGTTCAAAGAGTTCCAAGATTTTGGACTAGAGCTTGTTAGCCATGGTTATCTCGCCAATTTAGAGTTAACCCCAACCCTGATGGATCAAATCAAAGAAGCCCAAAAAGGTCATGAAAGCATAGAGGAATTAGGAAGAAGATTTCCCTCGGCAAAGCACCCGGTTTTACCGAAGATGCTGAAGGAGTGCTGAAATTCAATGACCGTATCTGTGTGCCCAATGTCACGGAACTTAAGGAGTTAATCCTGAAGGAGGCCCATGAGACCCCTTATTCAATCCACCCCGGCGGAACCAAAATGTACCAAGACCTTCGAGAAAGATTTTGGTGGCATGGAATGAAGCGAGAGATTGGTTCATTCGTAGCCAAGTGTGACATCTGCCAGCGAGTTAAGGCTGAACATCAGCGACCCGCTGGATTGCTTCAACCTTTGAAAATTCCCGAGTGGAAGTGGGATGAGATTGGAATGGATTTTATTACCGGACTTCCAAGATCCAACCGAGGCCATGATTCAATCTGGGTCATCGTTGATCGACTGACCAAGGTTGCCCACTTTGTTCCTGTCAAGACCACTCATACCGGAGCTCAGTTAGCAGACCTGTATATTTCCAGAATAGTGAGCCTGCATGGTGTGCCTAAGAAGATTGTATCTGATAGAGGCACGCAATTCACCTCAAGATTCTGGAAATCCCTTCATGAAGCCCTCGGAACCAAGTTAGCATTTAGCACAGCTTATCATCCCCAGACCGATGGCCAAACTGAGAGAGTGAACCAGATATTGGAGGACCACTAGTAGAAAATGGGCCTATGGTCCCGGTTCGGTTGGGCCATCAGTCCCGGTTGCCCAACCGGGACTGGCCAATCGGGACTAATGCTAGTCCCGGTTGGGCCACGAACCGGGACCAATGTGTGGCCACGTGGCCAGTTCTGGCTGGGGTGGGGAGAGACTCATTGGTCCCGGTTCTTGTTACGAACCGGGACCAATGAGTGTTTTTTTTTTTGGTATTTAGGGTTTAGGGTCTCCCTCTCGCCGGTGCCCCCTCTCCCTCTCGCCGGTGCCCCCTCTCCTTCTCGCCGGTGCCCCCTCTCGCCGGTGCCCCCTCTCCTTCTCGCCGGTGCCCCCTCTCGCCGGTGCCCCTCTCCTTCTCGCCGGTGCCTCCTCTCCCTCTCGCCGGTGCCCCCTCTCCCTCTCGCCGGTGCCTCCGTCGTCTCCCCCTTCTTCGCATCGCCGACGTGCTCTCCATCGTTTCCGTACGCATATTATACGCTCTACTATATACACAGTACATGTTGATGCATATATAATTAATATTCGATCTCTTGCGAGAATACAACTATTTAATTACATGGAGATAGATCAAGCCATCAAGGCATATGTAGTTCATCGTCCGAAGCATAATGTTCTCCCCTTTCATCGATGACCTCCCTAAGCAGAAATCCCGCCAATTCCTCTTGAATTGCTCCTACGCGCAGTTCTGGGTCGATCTTCTCCCGCATTTTGCTGAAAGCAGTTGTTCTCCGCTCAGTGGTCAACTCGCGAATGAACTCGCAAACGTAGAATCCACATAAATTACTCCCCGGTGGCTGCTGCGGACTTTCCACCGTTTTATAAGTTAGCTCATCTTTGAATGGACCTTCTACCTTCTGTTTGAAAATTGTCCAACACCTGCTTTGGCAAAGAAAATGAACAAAGGAGTTATTAATTACTTGACATCAGGGAACGAACGAAAGAGGGCGATATAATGCGATAATGATTGAAATTACTTGTTGAGCATTTCTTTCATGTCGGACCACAACGCTTGGTCCCAACTTAATGAGTCGTGGACTTCAACTGTGGACTTGTCAGGTTGAATGCTTAGCAGAATCCAGTGGAACCTGCGGACGTTTACATAAAGCAGACATGCATAGCTCATCAATTACACTTAACATCGAGAAAGCCAAATAAAAATATGTACAAGACAGAAACACTCACCTGAAGTTGTAAGGAAATAGTATTTCCGTACAGAAATGTTGCATGGTTAAAAAGGTGGTCAGGTCATGCTCCACGTCTTTGGGGTGATTGACTAACGTATGTGAATTCACGATATATGGGTCAACGAACCCAACCTCAAAAACTTTAGATCTTTTGCATTCCAGCATCTTCATTCTGCATAATAGCGTACAAAAGGATATATATATAGGCAGGATAATATAATACAGGCAATGAACGAGCTGAGCTAGAGACTTAATTACGAAAATAAATCACTTACAGACAATAGCAAGAGAGGATAGATTTGTCGAGGGCGCGCTTTTGGAATAACTGGAACAGTTCAGTCAGTTGAACCTGTATAGTGTAACGTTTGAAGAAATGCTCCACTCTAACGTCCAGCGGAAACCACTCTTTCGCGTCCTTCTTTGATGTGTGCACCAGGTACCAGGTATGCAGATTTCGCATATGTGTTGATAGACCCGTCATCTCCTCATTACTGACCATAGGCTCCCCTTGGACATATTTCCGTGCCATCTCTAACATTGGCGCATGTTCATAGCCTAAAAGTTGACCAAGGCTCATACCCAAGGCGGTAGCCTGTTCCTTGGCCTGAGATACAGTGACACCAAGTTCTTTAGCAGCAGCTATGGCTCTGGGGTCCAATAATTCCAGGTCTTTATCCATAGCGACTCTGAAGTCCTTGTCGACATCGGAACACACTATGAGCGGGGGGACCGATTGATTTTTCTGCTGTCCGAGCTGGGCAATTTGTTTCCCGCTTTTTGCACTTCTTCCCTTGTTCTGCTCAGACTGGGCACGTGCTAGCTTAGTAAGTTCACGACCATAGTCAGATGGCAGATTCATCGATATCTGGGATGGCTGCTCAAGGAAGGACTTTCTCCACTTTTTGGATTTTTCATCGTATACCGGCTTCTGCTCGGGCTTTTTTGGTGCAAAAAAAGCCTTATTGTAGGCAGCCACCTCCGCGGCGTTTTCCGCTACAGTCCTGTCATAAGGTCTAATGGGAAGATTCTTATGAGGTACTGTTGGGAGGGGCGACCTTTTACGTTTCGGTGATCGCTTACCCCTCATAGTACGAGCGGTGGGCGGAAACGGCTGACGCGGCGGCGGAGACGGCTGCGCTGGAGACTGGTGAGGCGGTGAAGAGGACTGTTGCGCTGGAGAATGCTGAGGCGGTGAAGAGGACTGTTGCGCTGGAGACTGGTGAGGAGTCGATGGCCTTGGCTGCCAGTTCGGAAGCACGATGAATTCCTTTGGCCATAGAATGGTCGCTTTCTTGGCTTCTCCAAGTTCAAGCACCTCCCCATCTTCACCTGCAGGGTGTTGCAGCTTCAGCTCCTCATAATCTTTCATCACTTCATCCACCGCGACAACAGCGTAGCCATTTGGAACCGGAGAGAAATGGTAAGTTGGATTAGGTCCAATTGGTACGACATAGCCGACCGCCACCTTCACGGTTAAGTTAAAAACTTTCACATGCATCTCACAAGGTGTGCTCTCCGTGATATCATCCACTGGGTAGCGACGAAGTGGAGCCACTGCATCATCATTACCATCCTGGAGCTCCGTGGAAGCCACGCTGCTTTTCCGATTCGATGGGCCACCGGTACCATCGCATGCAGCTTCTACCATGTGCCGTTGAGATTGGCCGCTAGTACCTTGCTGGCTAAGCACGGCAATTTGTTCCTTCTGCCGCTTTAATTCTTCTTCTATATTAAGCAGCCGGTCTGCAGCAGCGCGTGCTTCCATTGCCTCCCTTTCCTTTCTCCTCTGATGGCTTCTATCAGGAAATTTCTTCCTGTGCTCGGGAATCGCAATTGTCTTGGGCTTGGAGCCAGGTACGCCTCGTAACCGTCCGTCGTGTTCCTTATTCCCAAGGGCGCGTGTGAGCTCGTCATCCTCTCTATCGGGAATGAACCGTCCCTCTTCAACATCCTTTACTGCTTTTCTAATTTCTTGGATGGGTAGTAGGGGATTATCTTTGTGTCTTCTGTTATATATGCACTTCCCTTCTGCGTCCAACGTGCCCCCATGCCCGTAAAACCAATTTCTTGCCCGTTCGATCCACTTGAGTGGCTCTGGAGTGATCCCATTAGCCAGCAGGTCCGCCTCAAGTTTCTCCCACTTAGGCATGCTACCAGCGTAGCCACCAGGCCCCATAGTATGGTGGTACATCTTTAGAGCAGCATTTGCCGCATTTTTTGCAGACTTTTCCAGAGCTTCCTCTGATTTCTTGTACGCCACAAATTCTTCCCAGTAGTCCTTTATCTTCTCATACCCTTTATCGAAGTCTGGAGTCTTATTTTTCTTGACAAACAGTTTGTTCAATCTTTTCTTCCAGTTCTTGAATAGCTCGGCCATCTTCTTAAGTGCCCAGTCCTTGACTTTTTGCTCCATGATTTTCCGGGCAATCTTTTCTGCCTCATCTGGATCCTCCTCATCTGAATCCACCTCTGGCGCCGGCAGGGTGAAATTAACCATGAGCTTTCTCCAAAGTCTTTCTTTGCCCTCATCGCTGACATATAGCTGTCCTTTCTCGTTTGGCCGATGCCATTCTCGAACGGTGATCGGGATGAAGTCCCTAACAAGAACTCCGCATTGCTTTACCATTTTATTTTTAACACCAGGGGGAGCAGTCGGTGTGCCGTCTTCAGCGACTCTTTCGATCGTGTACCTTTCTTGGTCGCCCAACTTTTTGGCTGGGCCTCGTTTTGTCCTTACAGAAGATTTGCTCGATCCGGAGGGCTAAAAGAAGAAAGAGCGTTAATATATGTATATAGACATCAGAGACTTAATTAATACAATCTTCGGCTTCATTAATATATGTATATGCACCTCGCCGGAGTTTAATGTTCCACCGGAGCCTTCGGCTTCTCCCTCGTCGGCTTCTCCCTCGCTGACTTCTCCCTCACCCCGGCCGTCGGGTTCTACCTCACCGGAGCCGTCTCTTCGGTTGAGAGACTCATCTCCCTCACCGGAGTTGTTCAAAAACTCCGTGGTGACATCGACAATATCTTCCGGCCCGCGGATTATATCCTGGAGGATATTTTCCTGATCTTCGTCTCGTTCCATAGTTTCTGCAAATTAAGAACAATGCACAAAACTTTAGTTGGGTAACTTGTTCCATATGTCAAGATACATCTACAATATCATAAACCCGTAAACTCGTATCGTAAACCCGTAAACTCGTATCGTAAACTCGTAAACTCGTATCGTAAACCCGTAAACTCGTAAACTCGTATCGTAAACCCGTAAACTCGTATCGTAAACCCGTAAACTCGTATCGTAAACCCGTAAACTCGTAAACTCGTATCGTAAACCCGTAAACTCGTATCGTAAACCCGTAAACTCGTAAACTCGTATCGTAAACCCGTAAACCCGTAAATTTGCATCTTTGCATATCTAACACAATTTACCGGGTCAACTTCCGAACCACGATCTACCGGGAAGAACAAATACCGGACAAGAACACAATCAATACATGGCATTGATGCAATGCGCAATATGTATGCATGATCAATTTAATGCATTGACATGGAACTCTAAATCATGTTTGAAATGTTATTGAATTAGGACAAGCACAAATTAGGACTAACAAAATTTTCCTATACAAAAAAATCCTAACACTAACAAAATTTTCCTATACAAAAAATCCTAACACTAACAAAATTTTCCTATACACTAACAAAAAATCCTAACACTAACAAAATTTTCCTATACAAAAAAATCCTAACACTAACAAAATTTTCCTATACACTAACAAAAAATCCTAACACTAACAAAAAATTTCCTAACACTACATTTTCCTAACACTAACATTTTCCTATACAAAACAAAAAAATCCTAACACTAACATTTCGTATACAAAAAAAATCCTAACACTAACATTTTCCTAACAAATTTTTTTTCCTAACACTAACATTTTCCTAACACTAACATTTTCCTATACAAAATAAAAAAATCCTAACACTAACATTTCCTATACAAAAAAAATCCTAACACTAACATTTTCCTAACAAATTTTTTTTCCTAACACTAACATTTTCCTAACACTAACATTTTCCTATACAAAACAAAAAAATCCTAACACTAACATTTCCTATACAAAAAAAATCCTAAAATCCTAAAATTCTAACTCACCGATCGAGAAGCGGCCGGTGCGGGCGGCGGTGGGACGGCGGTGGCGCTGGGCGCGGGGACGGCGGCGTGGAGGCACGGGAGGTGTGCGTGGAGAGGAGGGCGGGGTCAGGCCGGCGTCTGGGCGGCGTACGCGTGCGGGGAGGAGGCCGGCGCGTCGGGCCGGGCGCGTGGCTGTGCGGGGAGGAGGCCGGCCACGTCGTGGCGTGTACGGGGAGGAGGCCGGCCGCGTCGGGGCGGCGTGCGCGCGGGGGCGGCGGGGCGGCGCGTGGAGTCGGCGGCGGGGCAGCCTGACGGCGTTGATGCGCGGCGCCCTTCTTGCTCCTGCTCGTCTCGATGAAAACCGTCTGTGCGTGAGAATGGGGAAGAAGAAGAGGCTGGGGGTTAAGTAGCAGGGGGCCATTGGTCCCGGTTGCTTCAAAGAACCGGGACCAATGCATCTTTGGTCCCGGTTCTTGCCAGCAACCGGGACCAAAGAGTGCGTCATTTAATGCCAGATCGCTGCGCGCGTCCAAGGATCTTTGGTCCCGGTTCTTGGTAGAAACCGGGACCAAAGAGTCCTTTTTCAAACTTATTTCGAACTTTTCAGTTCTGAAATTTTGTTCCCGCCTTTTTTTTTCTTATTTAGGTGTTTGGATATGAATTTCAAATGGTTTTGAATCTGAAAAGACTTTCAACATGAAAAGTTTTTAAATTTGAATAAATAATCCAAAACCATTTTCTGTTTTCTAAAATAATTATTCTAACTATACAAACTATTAACCATTTTGCCATTTTCAATTAAAAATGCATTAACTTTATTGCATATTTTGAATTGACAAAACTTTCAACGTGAAAAGTGTTTGAATTTGTATAAATAATCCAAAATCAATTTTACATTATTATTGTCATTTTCAATTTAATATGGATAAATTCATATCTTTAAATCCGTAAGTCGAAATTCGACAAATAATCCGTAAGCAGAAGTAAATGCAGAACAATTTCAGAAAACCTATATTTGTAAGATGAATGTTTGGTGTTGTAAAATGCAGAAGAAAGCAGATAAAAATTATTAATTCATTTATCTTAATGCATTACATAAAAGGTTTAATACATTATTACACATGATACAACGTCTCACAAGCGCTTGAAAGAAACACACCCCTGATCCAACATCACCAACATTATTCTACATAAACGGACTTGCTGGCTCGAAGGCCGTAGGATTAGGGGGAACGGCGGGAGGAGCCAGCCCCGTGGGCGGCCGCCCGGTTCTCGCGCGCACGTTTGCGGCGGAGGGCAAGATCCATGGAGGATGAGTCTTTCAGCGCCCAATCCAGATCGGAAGCCTCCTTCGCCTTGAGCTGGTAGGAAGTCTTGGCTCGCTGGACAGGGTAGTCGCGGACAGACTGGAAGGAGGCTTCCATGGCCTCCTGTATCTGCAACCCACAACCTTCTTCCCCGTCGTCGCTCCAGTCGAAGTCGTCGTCCTCCTCCTCCTCCGCGGGAGGAGCGGCGGCGCCTGGTGGAGGTGCAGCGGCGCCAGGTGGAGGTGCGCCGGCACCTGGTGGAGCAGGAGGCCGGTAGCTGGGCATTCCTCTCCACGCCGGGCTCGTGGGCATACGGCGGGATAGACTCCCGCGGTTGCGCCCAAGCGCGCTCTGCCGAGCACGCTCGACCTCGTCCAGAAGGCGTTGCGGCGGGCGTGGCGGATCCATCTCGTGGAGACGATGCGTTCGTGGCTAGGAATGGTGGATTAGGGTTTACCCCGTCGGCGACAATATATAAAGACCTCCAGGGCAGCGCTGGGGGAGGACACGTGCCCAGGGAAGCGCTGGGGAGGACACGTGTCGTGACCGCAAAGCCCGTCTTTAGTCCCGGTTGGTGTTGCCAACCGGGACTAAAGAAGCACACAGATCGTGTGTTTCTTTCAATCGCTTGTGAGCCGTTGGATCAGGGGTGTGTTTCTTTTGAGGGATTGTGAGCTGTTGGATCAGCAGTATCACGACCACTTCGTGAGCCACATGACCCGGTTGGTGTTACCAACCGGGACTAAAGAAGCACACGGATCGTGTGTTTCTTTCAAGCGCTTGTGAGACGTTGGATCAGGGGTGTGTTTCTTTTGAGGGATTGTGAGCTGTTGGATCAGCAGTATCACGACCACTTCGTGAGCCACATGACCCGGTTGGTGTTACCAACCGGGACTAAAGAAGCACACGTACCCTATATATAGCCGCCCTCCTCAGACAAGTTACTCACTCACACAAAACATTCCAGCGTCACTCGGAGAGGCATCTTTGGGCAACCAGCGGCAAGACGTCTCTGATGACCTGCGACCGTTCCAAACGGTTGCAGATCATCAGAGATGTGTTGCCGGACGGTTGTAGATCATCAGAGACGTCTTGCCGCTGCTTGGATCGAAGTGGTGCTCAAACACAAAACATTCCAGCGTCACTCGTAGAGGCATCTTTGGGCAACCAGTGGCAAGACGTCTCTGATGACCTGCGACCGTTCCAAACGGTTGCAGATCATCAGAGACGTCTTGCCGGACGGTTGTAGATCATCAGAGACGTCTTACCGCTGCTTGGATCGAAGTGGCGCTCAAACTCACGAGCCACCGTCGGGCTGTATGCAGGGGGAACTGTGTTTGGACGGTCGAAGCTGAGGTTTGAGAGGTTCCCACGGGAGGTGTGGGAGCCGACAACCACCTACCACGCATGTTTCACCACATAAAGGTTTAATACATTACTACACATCACATAAAGGTTTAATACATTACATTGATTTACATAAAAGCCATGAACCCTTCTTCGCGTATGTCCCTGGCCTATGATCGCTTCAGCCGTAACCATGGAGCATCTTCATTATTTAACGGGATGCTTGGGTCAGTTCTCACTGTGAAGGGCGGAATTTCATCAAACTTATCATAATCTGCTGACATGTCTGTCTTGTCCTCGACTCCCACGATGTTTCTTTTCCCTGAAAGAACTACGTGACGCTTTGGCTCATCGTATTCGTTTGCTTGTTTTTTCTTTTTTCGGTATTCGTTTGCTAGTTTTTTCTTTTTTTCGGTCTGGAGGACATGTCCTTCACATAGAAAACCTGAGCCACATCATTGGCTAGGACGAATGGTTCGTTCTTGTAACAACCAAGATTCTTGAGATCCACTGTTGTCATCCCGTACAGCTGGTCTACCTTTATCCCTTCTCCATTCATGTTGACCCAACTGCACCGAAACAAAGGGACCTTAAAAGTAGGTCCACAGTCAAGTTCCCATATCTCCTCTATGTGACCATAGTATGTGTCCTTTTGCCCATCGTCGTTTGTTGCATCAAAGCGGACACCACTGTTCTGGTTGGTGCTCTTTTTATCTTGGGCGATCGTGTAAAATGTATTCCCATTTATCTCGTACCCTTGGAAATTCAATACAGTCGAAGATGGTGACGCGGCCAACAAGTAGAGCTGATCTCCGACAGTGGTGTCATTCATGAGCTGTAATCGCAACCAACTGCCGAAGGTCTCCATGTGTTTTTCTTTAATCCAGGAGTCATCCTTCCCCGGGTTCTTGGAGCGTACATAATTCTTGTGTTCCTCGATATACGGAGCCACGAAGGTGGAACTTTGTAGAACTGTGTAGTGTGCTTGAGTTAAAGAATGCCCGTCCCTACATATCAGTGCTTTCTTTCCTAGCGTGCCTTTTCCACTCAGTCTCCCCTCATGCCGCGATTCAGGAACACCAATCGGCTTAAGGTCAGGAATAAAGTCAACACAGAACTCAATGACCTCTTCTGTTCCATAGCCCCTTGAGATGCTTCCTTCTGGCCTAGCACGGTTATGAACATATTTCTTCAAGACTCCCATGAACCTCTCGACTAGGTGAACCAGGAGATGCGTCATAATATTGAAGAATGATGGGGGGAACACCAACTCGAAGATGACAAGACATTGGACCACAGCCTTCTGTAAACTTGGTAGAGTTACTGGATCGATGACCTTCTGAGATATTGCATTGAGGAATGCACATAGCTTCACAATGGGTACTCGAACATTTTCCGGTAGAAGCCCCCTCAATGCAACCGGAAGCAACTGCGTCATAATCACGTGGCAATCATGAGACTTCAGGTTCTGGAATTTTTTTCTTTGCCATATTTATTATTCCCTTTATATTTGACGAGAAGCCAGCCGGGACCTTGATACTGCTCAGGCATTCAAAAAAGATTTCCTTCTCTGCTTTGGTAAGAGCGTATCTGCTTAAGTATTGACGCCCTTTATCCGTCTGCTTGTTGTATGGGTCTTTCATACGTTGCTGGTCTGCCCGTGCTTCCGGTGTATCTTTTGTCTTCCCATACACGCCCAGGAAGCCTAGCAGGTTCACGCAAAGATTCTTCGTCACGTGCATCACGTCGATTGAAGACCGGACCTCTAGGACTTTCCAATAGGGTACCTCCCAGAATATAGAGCACTTCTTCCATATGGGTACGTGGTTGTCAGCGTCATTCGGAACAGATAGACTGCCAGGACCCTTTCCAAAGATTACTTCTAAATCCTTGACCATGTCATATATAACATCACCATCAGGGAGGTTAGGCTTCTTCCGGCGATCTGCCTCACCGTTGAAATGCTTGCCGGGCTTTCTTACGGCATGACCGTTCGGAAGAAATCGACGATGCCCCAGGTACACATTCTTGTTTCCCAAATGTATACTTTCAGTCTTATCTAAACAGTGCGTGCATGCATTGTATCCCTTGTTTGACTGTCCTGAAATGTTACTAAGAGCAGGCCAATCATTGATGGTTACGAACAGCAACGCTCGTAGGTCAAATTCCTGTTGTTTGTGCTCATCCCACACACGTACACCTGGTTCGGACCACAACTGCAAAAGTTCATCAACTAATGGCCGTAGGTACACATCAATGTCGTTGCCGGGTTGCTTCGGGCCTTGGATGAGCACTGGCATCATAATGAACTTCCGCTTCATGCACAACCAAGGAGGAAGGTTGTAGATACATAGAGTCACGGGCCAAGTGCTATGACTGGAGCTCTGCTCCCCAAAAGGATTAAAGCCATCTGTACTTAGACCAAATCTTAAGTTCCTTGCGTCATCTGAAAATGTCGGGAACTCTCTGTCGATTTTCTCCACTGGGACCCATCGGCGGGGTGTCTCAACTTCCCGTCTTTCTTACGCTCTTCTTTGTGCCATCGCAACAACCTGGCATGCTCTTTGTTTCTGAACAGACGTTTCAACCGTGGTATTATAGGAGCATACCACATCACCTTAGCAGGAACCCTCTTCCGGGGGGGCTCGTCATCGCCCTCAACATCACCAGGGTCATCTTGTCTTATCTTGTACCGCAGTGCATTGCATACCGGGCATTTATCCATGTTCTCGTACTCACCGCGGTACAGGATGCAGTCATTAATGCATGCATGTATCTTCTGCACATCTAATCCTAGAGGGCAGATAGCCTTCTTTGCTTCGTATGTAGTCTCGGGCAATTCGTTATCCTTTGGAAGTTTCGGCTTCATTATTTTCAGTAACTTCTCAAATCACTTGTCAGAACAACCAGTCTCTGCCTTCCATTTCAGCAGTTCCAGTGTGGTACCGAGCTTTGTGCTGCCATCTTCGCAGTTTGGGTACAGCAACTTTTTGTGATCCTCAAGCATGGCCTCCAACTTTAGCTTCTCCTTTTCTGTATCGCATTCTCGCTTTGCATCAGAAATGACCCCACCAAGACCATCAGCGGGCTCATCTGATGCCTGATGTTCACCTCTTTCTTCTTCAACGTCTTCCATAACAGTATCACCGCATTCCTCAGGGAACATAGGATAGTTGTCATCATCCTCCTCTTCTTCATTGTCTTCCATCGTAACCCCTCTTTCTCCGTGCTTGGTCCAACAATTATAGCTGGGCATGAAACCTTTCCGAATCACGTGGTCTTGAATGGTTCTCGGGTCAGAGTACTCCCTGACGTTCCGACACTTCTCACATGGCCAAGGCATAAAATTATTCACTTTGTTTGCCTCAGCCACATCGAGAAATTTATGCAGGCCTGCAATAAACTCGGAAATGCGTCGTTCGCCGTACATCCATCGCATCCGTGCATCCATCTGCATCATATATAAATTAAGTTTATCAAATACCATTACAATAACATCTTGAATAGTGAAATGACCACCGTACATCGACACGTGCAATATTTCTGTATCAATTACAGATGAAAAGGATATAGTTGCTAACCTCGGCCGAGGATATCATCTTGTGCGAACTTAAGTGTGGCTTGGGCATTTCATCGAACACATCTTGTGCGTGGCAAAGAAAAAAAACTAGCACCACTTCCCACCAATCCAACCAGAAAAAAAAACAGAGGAGAGAAGAGGGGGGGTGGGGGTTATATATAGGCAGGGGAGGTATTGGTCCCGGTTCTTGGTAAGAACCGGGACCAAAGCTCCGCGCCACACCACGTGGCTGGCTCTGGAGCTTTGGTCCCGGTTCTTGCCAAGAACCGGGACCAATGCCCCCAACCGAACCGGGACCAATGCCCCACGGGGCCCTGGCAAATCGAACCGGGACCAGTGCCAGGCACTGGTCCCGGTTTTTGCCTGAACTGGGGCTAATGGCAAACAGGACTCCGGACGAAAGGTCCTTTTTCTACTAGTGGACATGCTTCGCGCATGTGCTGTATCCTATGGTTCCAAGTGGGAAGATTGTCTTCCGTTTGCAGAGTTCTCGTACAACAACAGTTATCAGTCTAGTATGCAAATGGCCCCTTTGAAGCCCTTTACGGCAAGAAGTGTCGTACACCCCTGAATTGGTCCGATACCGGCACTAGTACAGAAAAGCTATTCTGTGGCGCACCATTTTTCTATTCTGTGGCGCATGGGTGCTGCGCCACAGAATAGTCGCCACTAAATAAGCTATTCTGTGGCGCACCACCCGTGCGCCACAGAATAGTGGCTATTCTGTGGCGCACCCCATTCACCATGCGCCACAGAATAGGGTGCGCCACAGAATAGTTCTGGGTGCGCCACAGAATTACTGTGCCGTATTGTACCCGTATACTACCAGAATACAAATACCAGTAACCAGAATACAAATACCAGTATAATACCAGAATACATGTATATTTCATATTTACACAGATATATACAAACACATTACTAATATATGTCTCATCACAAGTTGATACAAAAGTGCCGAAGTTTTACACAAGTGTTGAGATATATACAAAAGTTAATCGATCGTTGCACACGTTACAAATGAAGTGTTCACCGCCTACACTAGGATCGAATAGATTACATCTCGGCGTTGACGGTGAGCAAAAGCGGGAGCACGACGATCTCATGTAGCGAGCGGTGCGAGCGGCGCCGGGAATGGTTTGCCGTCTTTCTTCGTCATCCACGCCCTGTTGTCCTTCTGCAACTTTAGGCGTTCTTCGATTTCTCTCTGATGCAACCCTGTAGATGGAGATAGATATAAGTGGATAAAATAGAGTATGTATGTGTGCATGTGTAAGGTTTTCTTTTATAATACATCCTATCTACCTCGTCGGGAGCAATGGAAGGTCCCCCCTGTTGTGATAACATTTCCGACGATGACTTCCGATAACTTGGTCTTGATGCATTGGAAATCTTTTCTAAGATCCATATCGGACTTGCGTCTGTCATATTCGACCCATGTTTGTAAAGCAGATGGCAAACCACATTGCGCTCCATCTCGGATAATCATGTTAATATGACGGAGGGCGTAGAAGGCATCCATCTCGCTGCCCGACTGCTCCTTGAGGCAAGAGAACTCGGTGATATGCTTGAACCGGCGCAACTTATTATCAATTAATTGTGGTTGCGCGGTGCTTTCGAAGACGCCTCCCTTTTGGTGGTAGCCGTGAAGAGCTTGATTGAGGACAGCAATTATGTTGGCATACCTTTTCGTAGTACTACTACCTGAGTCAAAATAAGTGGCATGGTAATGGCTCGGGTGTAGGATGATGAGGACGCAGTACTTGTCCCTGCTCAACACAATTTAAATGAGATGATGATCAGAAACATGCATGCATTGAACTCGGAAAGGCACAAGATACGGCGGCGAGCGGATGTGTACTTACTCGGGAAAGAAAGGCACAAGAAGGCAATTCTTTTGCTGGTTTTGCAACATGAACCTCTCGAGGTACTCAACTGCGCTGGTCCGTGTCACAGATCCTTGCACCAGCTGGCTGTCACGCATGTAGTAGGGATCCGCTACCGCGACATGCGAGAGATTATCTCTGTGGATAGTCATGGCCTCATTGAGCGCGTATAGGCGGACCAAGTTATAGTTGAGCCGCTGCTGGTTAAATAGATTGAACACGTCCTCGTATGCTACTAAGAACAGATCCGCGGGGTGTTCACCGACGACCACCAACCCACCTTCTTCCTTTGGCACTTGGACAGTGAACGCCGGGTAATTTGGATCCCTGTCTTTTAGAAGAAAGCCCTCTAGCATAGAGATAGAATCGCTCAAAGAGATCATTGATGGAGTTGCGAGGTGGGTCATCTCCGGAGGCACTATCGGTTTTCCAGCTTCATGAACCATGTGCGCCGATTTGTCCGGAGGGGGTGGTATGGTGTCTTCACGACCCTGGATAATCATAGGAGTTGGCTGGCTCGCAGAGGCGCCCTTTGATCCCTTTGGCATCTTAGGTGGCTGGCTCGCAGAGGCGCCCTTTGGCATCTTCTTGAGGGGCCTCCTGGGCTTATTGCTCCATGGCTGCCCACGAAGACCCTCTGCAACCGATTTTGCAATCGTGCCAGGGGAGAAAACGCCGGTAGCCGGTTTGTCTTGAGCTGCAACGCCGGCTGCTGGAGGTGTCTCTTGAGATAAACCCTGGAAGTCCAGGCGCTGCGTGACTGCATTGAGACGAGCAGGTTGATCGGCGTGGGCACGGAAGGGTGGTTCGAGATCCACAGGACGCATGAATCCGTCGGCGTCTTCGGCGCCAGTGTTGAGGAAGCCATCGACGTCGATATCATCATCGTCGTCGTCGTCGTTGCCACCAATACGTTGAGGTGCAGAGGCGTTGCCTACCAACAGTTGCTTCTGGCGGTTGGTGGTGGTGGCGACGGCTGCAGGCTTCTTCGGGGGACGGATCGGAGCGTCCCGCCGGAACTTTGAGGTGGCGCCGGTGTTGCGTCTTGGGCCCTCATCAATAATACCCCCCCCAAGACGAATCTGGGTCTTCGGCCATAGCGAGACCCATTCGGGGCACTTTCCAAGGACCACGTGTTCATCGGCTCCTTGAGGTTGAACGGGGGGGTCCATGTTGTGATACACTTTCGGCACCGTGACTACCTTGACCTTCATAAAACCCTTGTCCACTGGAGCGTGGTGCATTAGTTCGCTGCCTGTTTTTAGGATAAGGCCCGTAGCAACTTCCTTCAACTCGTCGCCTACCCTATGCAGGAGCATGCAAGGCGTTTCCTATAATGAAATTAAGCAACATATGCATTTGTGTGATTAATACAGTCATCGATCGAAGCAGACATAGTTATACAGAAGGACATAGTTATACAGAAGACGACGCAGACTAATTAATTAGTAACCTTGGTGACGACGTCCAGCTCGGCTTCCGTCGAGACACGGGCGCCGGTGCCAGCGGCGGTGGCCGGAGTTTTCTTCTCGCGTCCCGGTGCGGTAGGCAGCGCCGGTGTGACCAAAGGGGCCATGGGCGGCGGGGTCACGATGATGTCGCTCGGCGACCGGTTCATGGTGGAGTTGCTGCCGGAGAAGCTGGGCACGTGTATCGGCCCCTGTTGACCTCCCGCCATCCAGGCAGCGAACCCCTCCACTATCTGCGGGGGCATGATCTGGTGGATGCCTTCTCGGACTAGCTTTTGCACCTCCTGCTTGTCCACGGTGTTCTTCTTCAGCTCCTCCAGCTCCGCCTTCAGCCGCTCAACCTCGGCTCTATCCTCGTTCTTGGACGTCCTCTTCCTCTTTTTCTTCTCGCCGGCGCCGTCCGAGCTGTAGTACTCCGTGAACTTCACGCTCGTACCATAGCCTGACACACGGCCAGCTGATGTCGGCGGCGCCAACTTGTCCCTTCCCTTTGCAACGTTCATCGCCCGGTTGAAAGTAGTGTCCCACACTTCCCTCTCACCCTGGGACGACGACTGGCCGGCCTCAGCCTCAGCCTTCAACTCGTCCTCCTGCACACAAAGGTGAACACACTTAGAAATTTGAGATCAACGCAATGGACTTTGAGATATCTGTGGTATTTAAATTCACTTACCAGATTTTGCTGGAATTGCTTCACATCGTCGTGATCGGTAACGAACTCCCCAGTTTCCCAGTTGAGATAGTAGCGGGACCGGACAAAGTTCCTGGTCTGCTCGTCTGTGAATTTATCCCATGGGTTGTCCAGCCCACGTTTTCTTATTTCTGCGTCCTCCTTGTCCCAAGTGGGTTGTTTGGATTTGTAACCGCCGCTTCCCAAACGGTGGTTACCTAAGTTCCTCTTCCGCATTTCCTTCCCCCACTCGGTCCATATTGTACACTCCTCAGAATTTAAAAAGTCCTTAAATACCTCGAACTCTTCTAAGGTGATGTGAGGCTCGCCTGTACTAATCTCCTCCCAGCTCTTCTTCTTATGAATCTTCGCCTTCACCCGGCATTTCCAGCTGCTCAAGGCGGTGCTCATCTTCGTGGTGGCGTAATTATCCACATTTTTGGGTTTAGGGTTCGGGAAGGTGTATCGTCGGTGAACCCTCCTGAGCAGGTGTTCGAGCAAAGCCGCATTCTCTTCGCTTCTAATGTCAGACGTGTTGATCGACACGCCTTCTCGGAGGATGCACCCTAGTTGCATGCTGTACCCTCGTGCAACGTGCTTAGGCTCCAACGGCATGCCACTTGGACTGACCTCCGTGATCACGTCCGTGACATTGTCCACCGACTGCACTTTACGCGGTTTAGTCCTTGCCCTCCGCTTCTTCTTCTTCTTAGCGGCCGGGTTGCTGTCGCCGGGTTCCGTGTGGTCGCCGCCATCGGTGCGGTCATCGCCAGTGGTCGTGTGGTCGCCACCATCTCCTGAGGTGTCATCCTCACCACCTTCTTCGTGGTACTCGGGGTCGGGATCCCGGACCTCCCGTTGATGCTCCTCAGCCTCGTCGCCACTAGTGACCGCGGCTTCGTCCCTCATATCGTCGGGCCAAAAGTCCATGTTCTGTACTCTTGCTTGCTCTTCGATGCTCATGCGCTTAGAAGCGTCGCCCGACATGTTTGAACTGCATTAAAAAGAGGCAAAACGTTAGTATGACAAATATAAGAGAAAAAAAATCACCTAACTAAGTACTAAGATACCCCGGCCCATGCATTAGTCGCAATACCCCATATGTCCTATTTTTAGCAAAGTCATGCCAAATTTCACGAAAAAATTCGGCATGACCTTTGCTAAAAAAGGGACATATGGAGTACCCGAAATTGCCGGAACGGAAGTTAATCGACGTTCCGGCAATCTCAAGGGCCTCTCGGGGGTACCTGCAAGCATTTCACAAATAATATCCACATCTGTGCACGGCATCTCCGGCCGGCATCTCCACGACACGATGGTCGGAGCACAACAACCACGACACGATGGTCGTGGACACATATCCTCATGCACATACATCACCACATCCACATCCACATCGAGGGAGAGAGGAACTACCTCGGGTAGGGAAGGGAGGCTCGGGTCCGAGATCGGCGTGGTGGAGGTGCTCCTCGTGGTGCTGCAATAAATTAACAAAACCAATAAATTAACATTTTTTTCATCTCAACTAACAGCAACCAGCACTAAAACCTATCTTCACTCATGTTAACACATAGCATTTCTAGGCCTTTCCCATTTGATTAAATCTTGAAAATTTGGGAAATGCACCTTTATAGATCTCATCTACTCCATCTCATCTTACTTATCAAATCAAGTTTGAAAGGATTTGAAATAGTTTGCTTAATTATCCATGATGGTTTTGGGAGCTAATCAAACCAGTGACCATTAGTGAAATAATCAAAATAGATCTACAAAGTGGGCAGCAACACAAACCAGTGAGTAAACCCTTGATGTCCACACCTATATCCTATGTTTCTAATGAAATCTCTATGCAATTATAAAATCAGTGGACTATCCTTTATATCAAACACAAGCAACACTACAAGCACAAGCAACACTACAGGCAGCAAGTAATCCAGTGCTTCACAAATGCACAAGCTAATTATCATGTCCAGCAAGTATCATAATGCATTAGTTACAGTTAGTTAATTACGACATGTCTCCCCATCGTTTCAGCCTAGCTAGCTTCGTTTCCTTTGCTATTAAAAATGCACATATGACCCAAATATATCATAATACTATGAAGAGAGAAAGACTTCATTCATAGATAAAAAAAATCACCTGCACGGCTCTTTTTTTTAAGCAAAATCAAATGGGTCATGCAGGTGATTTTCTTATCGATGAATGAAGTCTTTCCCTCTAAAATCGTTTGAGACTCGGCTCGCACTTCCTCCTTAAATACATGGGGTAAAAACATCTCTAATTATGCGACGCACTCTTCACCAAAAAGGTAAAACAAAAGCGAGATCGAATTGTGGCGCACCAATAATTTGAGATGAAGGGAGATTTGGATCTTCAATCTATGCCAGTACAGGCACTTCCTCCTTAAATACATTAGTGAAATAATCAAAATAGATCTACAAAGTGGGCAGCAACACAAACCAGTGAGTAAACCCTTGATGTCCACACCTATATCCTATGTTTCTAATGAAATCTCTATGCAATTATAAAATCTGTGGACTATCCTTTATATCAAACACAAGCAACACTACAAGCACAAGCAACACTACAGGCAGCAAGTAATCCAGTGCTTCACAAATGCACAAGCTAATTATCATGTCCAGCAAGTATCATAATGCATTAGTTACAGTTAGTTAATTACGACATGCCTTTGTGTATGATCTTGATCATTTAAATGCAACGAAAACTTTATATATTTGGCTCATATGTGCATTTTTTAAAGCTTAGAAAACGAAGCTCTAGCTAGGCTCAAACGACGTGGAGATGGGACATGCATGCTTGTGTGAATGATCTTGACCAATTATATGCAACGAAACATGAAGGAATGTGAAGGATCGTATACTAGGTGTAGGTGGTGTGGTGTTGCATGCATGGGTCGATCGTAGCTCAGAATGAAAGTGATCCGAAAATCACCTCAATCCACATCCCTATACATGAACCATCTTGCATCCCCGTCCCCATTCATCAAGATCCATGAAATTTAGCAAACAAATAAGTGAGGGGTGGAAAGGTTGCAGCTCGTGCTTGCACCGATTAACGAAGAGAACAAATCTTTGTGAGAAAATGCACTTCACAATACAGTCAAGTAAAAAATGCACTTCACATTTCATTTACCACCACATGAACACAAACTTGTGTCGAACACGTTGAGTGCAGGCTCGGGCGGGGAGGGAGGAGGGAGAGAGGGGGGAAGCATACCTCGGGGAGGGGGAGGGAGGGGAGGTCGAGGACGGCCGTGACTCGGGCGGAGCGCAGGGGAGGTCGCCGGGCGCGCCGCGGGCGACGACGGAAGAGGGAGCGGCGTGGGCGACGACGGCGCAGGGGAGGTCGCCGGGCACGGCGTGTGCGCGGCTCGGACAGGGGCGGCCGGGGCAGGGGACGCACGGCGGCGCAGGGATTGGCGCGGCGCCGCAGGGATGGACGCGGTGGCGCGAGCTTGTGGCGGCGTCGGGCGCAGGGAAGGTCGCCGGCGTCGGGCGCGGGAGTGTTCGGACACTTAGCGAAATTTTGGGGAAATTGGGGAAGGAAGAGGCAGCGCGGGGAGGGCCCACATGTAAGTGGAGGCAAAGGAAATTCTGTGGCGCATCCTGTTTGGAATGCGCCACAGAATACGCGTATTCTGTGGCGCATGCACCCTGGTGCGCCACAGAATAATCTTATTCTGTGGCGCATGGGCATGGCTGCGCCACAGAATAAAGCCCAAAGTGACTGACCCTTGCGTGGGTGTGGGGCCCGCTCCTATTCTGTGGCGCATGGGCATAGCTGCGCCACAGAATAAGCTTATTCTGTGGCGCACCAATAAGTAATGCGCCACAGAATAACCTTATTCTGTGGCGCATCTTTATAGGTGCGCCACAGAAGCTTATTCTGTGGCGCACGGCTATAAGGTGCGCCACAGAATAAGCTTTCATAGAATTGGCTTTTCCTACTAGTGCGGAGAAAGCAAATTGTTCGGACCAGATACCCTCTGATGGAGGGATAATAACCCGGTAGGCCCATGACGAGGAAAACATGACCCGCCAGGCAGGAGGCCCGGCGAGGCCAGTTAACCCTCAGCATAGGCCGGGTTACGGTGCTGGGCCGGTATCTTGGCGATGACCCGGCTATTCATGAAGAATGTTCCAGAAGGTCCAGAGGCGGTTCAAGAGGCGGTTCTATACTTGGAATACACGAAGGATAAAGGAGTAGTAGTAGGACTCAGAGTTCGGGTAGAACCCGGCCTATCATGTACGCGACCAGGAGGCCCGGTATCTATATAAACCGGCCCCTGCCCCTTAGATAAGGAAGACTTTTCGTAACCCCAAGCTTGAGGCGAGACATACAATCCTTGTAACCTAGATCGAGATCCGGCTCTGTTGTAGTAGCCGGGTTATCGAGACAGAGATCGAGATTAATAATAAGATAGCAGGAAGTAGGTCTTTATCTCCAATGGAGAGGCCGAACCTGGGTAAACCTTTGTCCCCTGCCGTGCTAAACAAACACCCAGACACCAGAGTCGCCTTGCCCAAAAGTTTAAGCTACCCTCAAGTAGCATCTGCCGTGTTTTCTACCCCATGACACGTGAAGCTGAAGAGCAAGTTCAGCTTATTCGTGAACGCCTCAAAACTGCCCAGTCCCGCCAGAAGAGTTACGCTGACACCAAGCGCCGTGACCTCACCTTCAACGTCGGAGATTATGTTTATCTCCGAGTGACACCCCTTAAAGGAATGCATCGTTTCCATGTCAAAGGAAAATTAGCGCCAAGGTATATCGGACCCTTCAAGATCATTGCTCGTCGAGGAGAAGTATCCTATCAGCTGGAATTGCCCCAGGAGTTAGGAGATTATCATGATGTCTTCCACATTTCCTTGCTCCGGAAGTGTCTTGAAGTTCCTGACCAGCCTGATGTTTTCAAAAACATTGACCACCTCTCCATCGACCTGAACCAAGACCTGACCTATCGTGAGAGACCTCTCAAGATTCTCGAAGAAGATGTTCGTGTTACCCGGAGGCGTGCGATCAAGTTTTACAAAGTCCAGTGGACTAACCACTCTGAAGAAGAAGCAACTTGGGAACGCGAAGATTATCTTCGGAGCGAGTTCCCAGACCTCTTTAGTACCTAAGCCTAGTAAATCTCGGGACGAGATTTATTTTAAGGGGGGAAGGATTGTAACAACCCAAAAATATTAATCAGTATTATTATTCCAAAAATGAGAGCCAACAAAAACTTTTGTTGATTTTATGTGTTGTTTGTCAATTGTTGCTTGTGGTAATTAATTCTTGTTGCTTGTGTTGCTTGTTTGCTTGAATTAATAGAAAGAAAATGCAAAAGCAAAAGTGAAAGTGAAACAAGAAAAATAAAAGTGACAAATAAGAAACTCAATAATGTTCCAAACAAAATTCAGAGGAATGGTATATGAAACCTCTCATTTACATTCTTATCACTTATCTCTTCCAAATAATATCTTACACCTATTTTAAAATTCAAAAGTAAAAACAATTGAAATAAAACAAAATGCAATAATTAAAACCCTATGAAAGAAAATGATTCAAAACATTTTATTTTGAAATGCCAAATTTTGTGGAGCTACTACATGCTATGTGGAAGCCTCACAAATATTTGTGAATTTTTCTAAAATGTTTAAGTACCTAAAAGAAATTCCAGAAATGCTGCTGGAAATGAAAAGAAGAAAAAGAAGCAGAGAAGGACCTAGTTGTAAATGGAAAAAAGAATCCAGGGGGCGTTCTGCAAGAACGTCGTCGTCCACCTCTCTCCCTCGCCCCGACACATCGCCGTGTCGCCGTGACCGTTCCCCGCCGTTCCCGCGCTCCCCAGGCCCCCCTGGCCGCGCTCTCCCTCGCTCCCGTGCCTCTGCAGCCGCGGCGCCGCAGAGGAGAGCACTCACGACCTCCCTCGCCTCGAATCCACCCCAGCGCCGCCGTGGCAGCCGCGGCGATGCCGGCCCAAATTCGCGCAGCTCTCTGCACCTCGACACGCACCACTCGAGCCTGAGCTTCTAGAACGTGTCCGGACCCCGGTGGACGCCGCGTCTCCACGTCCCTCGCACCACCGCGTCGGATTCGTGAAGAGATATCCCCGCCGTGCGCCATGGACGTCGATCGTGCACCTCGTCCACGATACGCCGGCCCTGTGCTATAAAACCACCCCCGCACCCCTCTGGGAACACCACACCACCCCACTCCCTCACTTCTCCCTCTCGATTCGCCGTGCACCGCCAGGAGGGCGTGCTCTGCCGCAGCCACTGCCGCCGTCGAGGTCAGTCGTGGCCGCGACGCCACACTGCCCCTTTCTCTCCTCTCTGGCCCGTACCCTCTTCCCTTTGGACACCGCCCTCACACGCATCCTTTTTCCCTCTGTATCGTGCACAGGGGAGACGCCAGGAGCTCGCCGGAGTGCTGCCCGTGGCCGTGGAAGTGCAGCAGCTCGCCGTGGACGCTGCACTCCCTCCCAGCAAGCGACACTCGACCAGAAGCTCTCCCCACGCCGCCGCCGTCGTTCCGCATCATCTCCACCGTCCCTAGACCACCCAGGTACCCCCACTGGCCACCCTCGCCGTCACCGGAGCTCCGGCGACGCCACTTTTAGGTCGTCGATAATCGCGGGCTCCGTGAGCCGTCCGATCTTTGATCAACGACCGCGTACCGCTTCGATTAGAAGAGAAAGAGAGAGAGAGACTGACGGGCGGGCCCGCTCGTCAGGTTTTAAATCATTTCCCGCGCGCGCTGTGCCGCTGCCATGTAGGCCCCACTAGTCAGAGATTTAAACATTATCCATAACTGGATTTCTCTGTTTAAAATGGAAATATGAAATCAGTACTGGATCCAACTTTGAAATTCAATATCTCGAGATTGAGGAATCCAAATAAATCAAACTCAATTGTTCTGGAAAGCTTATGAAAATTTTAACCAACCCAATTGGATTCATTCCATTTAATTAAATAAATAAAAAGTATTATTAAAAATACTACAGAAGGTTTAAATTCTAAACTTGTTTGTTTCTGATACTCTGTTAGTCCAAATAATTCCAAACCAATTTTGCTAGCTTAGTACTGCCATGTATTAGCTTCCCTAATTTTGGTAGAATTAATTGTGCAGTAGTATTTGTTTAGTATTAAGTTGAAGTTTAAACACCCTTCTGCACTCAAACATTTAAATATGTTTAATGTTTAACCCAAATGAATTAGGACCACTTTTGTTAGATCAAATTTAGCCATGTTTAGTTACCCCTAAAAGGATTTAATTTTAGGATCAACAGAACTTAATTGGTAGCTAAAACTTGATTATTAAGTTACTGGATTCAAATAAATGTGTAGGGAGTTTAGTAACTCCAATTGATCCAAATCAAATTGAGATGTCTTCTACACATCAGTATCTTTCCATAGAATTTTAGTTTGTATTTTTGTGACCAACAGAACTCAAGTTGTGGAATTAAACATGTTCAACAAGTTTCTGCCATAATTTAGAAGTAATTAAATAATGTTTAGTTAATTATTTGAAAACCAAATTGTATGGTTTGATGTGTGCAGTAGCTATTTGTGATGTTCATGATTGTTGTGTTGAGATGATTGCTTGTATAGATTAGTGATTGTTTGCATTGTTTGTTTATTAATTAGACGAGAACGTTGTCGGATATATCGAGGAAGGAGAGTTTGTTGAAACTGAAGAACAAGATCAAGGTCACTTTGCCGAGCAAGGCAAGCTATTCTCTGAGCTTGCACTACAAACATATGCATCTACTTTCATAACATGTTTTACTCTCAAGGCAAGATTTATAAAACCCATTTCAAAAGTATATGGAAATTATTTTGCCACCTATGTAGAAATATAAGATAGTTATATCAAATTATAGGATGGGAAAAACAAATATGGTTTATTCAAAACTCCTTTGCAATTACTTGTGAGTTTATGAAATGCCGAGATGTCGGTGTTGGAATGGAGAAGTGGAAAAATGGTGATGTTTATGAAAAATGCACAGTGTCCTAGCACTATGACGACCAATCTTACCCTGTGCGACCACATTTACCATATATGGGAAAAGGCTTAGTCATGTAGTTTGCTCTTATTAGTATGGGATACCTCATCGACGGAGATGACTCCGTTATGCATGAGGGGATGGTCCGAGGACATACCCCCTGACCCGGGTCCTCACACAAGTTGGTGGGGAGGATAGAAGGTTCCACCATAAACCGCCGGACAAAACTATGAGTCCTCACACTTAGGGTTTCTGACGGGAAACTGGACTGGGTGTTGATGGAAAGTGTCATATGGGAAGGATCCTATACTAGCATGAGCAAATAAGAGGCTATGGCCGGCGGCTTACTTCGCATACACCTGGTATGGCGAGACGTGGCAGACACGATGAGTTGCCGGATGGATGTGGGCTAAAAGCGTGCTACCTCTGCAGAGTGTTAAAACTATTCGAATAGCCGAGTCCTCGGATATGGACAATTGGGAGACTGTCCTAAGACCATGTGCAAGTTTTTGAAAGACTTTGAGTTTTAAAAAGAAAATGAAGTGGAGAATGTTTCCTACACCTATACCAACGGATCGGTATGAGGTGGTTGGATGAAAGTGGACCATGACGGGCTATGGTCGGAAAAAGGAGGAGTTTTGGAGAAACAGATAAAAATGGTGACTTCTTTAAAGATAGTTATAAAACTCTTCTTACCTTTTTAATAAAGATATAGAGATGTTTTAAATAAATAAAAGTTGTCAAATAAAATAAAAACTAGTGCATACTCATGTTGGGGTAGTTTGCGAGTACATTCAAATGTACTCATATTGGTTTCGTCCCTGGCTATTGACCTAGCCAGACTACGAGGAGGAGCACTACACCGAGCAGGAGTATGGCGACTTCAACGCCGACTAAGGATCTCCACAAGTCAGCTGCCTGTCGGGTTGTCATCGTTAGAATATGATGTCTACTACGCCGTAGATTCCGCTGATATTTTGGTTTGGCCCATGAAGGCACCTATGTAAGACTTGGTCTAAATGACCATTTATGTGAGACTTTTAATTCGGTATTGTAATGGATGTAAACTTTGGTATCCAATTCGGATTATGTGCAACGCCAGACTGATCACGGGATCGTTGTGTTAAGCATAATCGGGTATTTTGGACAGCTAGTCTGGGGTTCCCACATTACCAACCATCTAGCACATGAATTACCAACCTGAAAACTAGTATATGATGATACCAAGTAACTAGCAAGCAAGTTACCGATCCTAGGACTAACTGAAGTGTTACCAAGTATCTACCACACAAATTGCTACCAAGTATCTACCTAAAAAAATATATATGATGCTACCAAGCACATAGCAAGCAAGTTACAGATCCTAGAAAAACCTAGAGTGTTACCAATCGTCTAGCGCATGAATTACCAACCTCAAAAAAATAGTATATGGTGCTACCAAGCACATAGCAAATAAGTTATCAATACGTAGAACTAAACTGAAATATTACCAAGCATCTAACGAACGAATTATGAACCTGAACCCTAGTATTTGCTGATACCAAGTACCTAGCAAGCAAGTTATCGATCCTAGTACTAACTGAAGGTTCCCAAGCATCTACCACACGAATTACCAACCTGAAAAAAAATAGTATATGATGCTACCAAGCACATAGCAAAGTTTAGTTATCGACCCGTAGAACTAAACTAAAGTATCACCAAGCATCTAGCGCACGAATTACTAGCCCTGAAACCTAGTATATGATGCTACCAAACACATAGCAAGCAAGTTACCGATCCTAGAACTAACTGAAGTGTTACCAATCATCTAGCGCACGAATTACCAAACCTGAAATCTAGTATATGATGATACCAAGTACCTAGCAAGCAAGTTACCGATCCTATGACTAACTGAAGTGTTACCAAGCATCTACCACACGAATTGCCAACCTGGAAAAAAAATATGATGCTACCAAGCGCATAGCAAGCAAGTTACAGATCCTAGAAAAACCTAGTGTTACCAAGCGTCTAGCGCATGAATTACCAACCTCAAAAAATAGTATATGGTGCTACCAAGCACATAGTAGATAGCTTATCGATCCGTAGAACTAAACTGAAGTGTTACCAATCATCTAGAGCACGATTTACCAAACTAAAAAACTAGTGCATGATACATATGAAGCAAGTTACCGATCCTATGACTAACTGAATTGTTACCAAACATCTAGAGCACGACTTACCAACCTGAAAAAAATAGTATATGATGCTACCAAGTACCTAGCAAGCGAGTTATCGATCCCAAGATTAACTGAAGTGTTACAAACCATCTAGCACACGAATTACCAAAGCTGAAAACTAGTATATGATGATACCAAGTACCTAGCAAGCGAGTTATCGATCCCAAGATTAACTGAAGTGTTACAAACCAGCTAGCACACGAATTACCAAATCTGAAAGCTAGTATATGGGGTTACCAAGCATCTATACCACTAATTACCAACCTTAAAAACTAGTACACGATGATACCATCAAAGACATATCAAAACAAGTTACCATCCATCTATCGCACAAATTACCAAAAACATATCAAGCAAGTTACCAAATCCTAGGACTATCTGAATTGTTACCAATCATATATACCCTGAATTACCAAACCTAAAAAAAACTTGATGACAATACCATTTATCTAGCAAACCAGTTACCGATCCCTATAACTAGCTAAAGTGCTACCAAGCATCAAAAGCGCGAATTACCAACCTAAAAAATACTAATAGAAACTGAAGTGCAGAGTTCTATTCTAATTTTGGTAATATTACAATCGTTTGCACTGCTGACCGAATCATATACAGTGACCTTCAATCTTTAAGGTCCGGCAGATTAGAAATTTAACAAATAGTATAGAAGATCAAAAATACCAATACTAGAAATTTACTTTCTGCATTACAAGAAAAAGAACCTATGAAGCATGTTACCAATATGTTACAAATGCTACCAATCATTCCCAGCATTAAAAAAAAATCAAAAAATCAAAACCTACAAAACTTACCACTGCTATTTGGAGGTGCCATTGTGGCTTTGGTTTTCACCGAACCATTGTCTGCATTGTCAACGGACCCAGCTGCAGTTTAAACAATTTGCACGTAAAAAAAAAGCATAACCCCTGATATTCAAGTTCAGCAAACTTTCATAAAAACAATGTGCTCTTTTAAAATGACAGAATACCTTCAGCATGAACAACCGTTGTTACATCAGTATTGTCCCCCTCTGCGCGCGCAGTTGTGTATGGGATAGACAGCATGTCTGAAACAATCCCTTTAATCTGTGAAAACAAAAAAGAATAAAGAGTTTCAGTCGAAAAGCCCCCCGATCCCATATGGAAAAAACAATGACCATGAGAAAAAGGAAAAAAGATAAAAAATTTGAGCAAATATTTTACCACATTGTTTGCTGCTTCTTCTTCGACACCGGTGCATATCGCTGGCAGGTTAACGACTGTGTTAACAACACCACCGTCGCTGTGTTTACCATGAAGACGTGGCGATGATCTTGGAACTCCTGGGACCACTCTGCGTACAAGTAGCAATAGGAAAAACATGTACAGACGTTTAGGGCAGTGGTAATTTACATGATAGAAAGAATAAAATAAAAACATCATAACTAAATGATCAAAAAGAAGACAAAATATAAAAATGATACTGAATGTCTAAAGAAAGTATCGATTATACCTTTTTCGGGCAGTTTTCTTCTTTTTATCCACCTTGGTAGCATCCACGCTCTCTAGTGTTTCAACAACTTTTGGGTTATCGCTTGCCGTGCTTGATTTGTCTTTCTTGAGAGCACATTCTAGTTTCCTCTTCTTATTCTTAGCAACATAATGTTTCATACCATCTCTCAGAGCTGCGTGAACATCAACTGTAGCTGAATCACTCACTTTAGTCACACGTCCAGTAATACCATCGCTGATATTTGCTCCTGGCTTCTTCCCCGCATCATTTACAGCTGCTGATCCATCCAAAACTTCAGCGCGTTTGTCACCATCATGCTCATTCCCTTCATTTTTGGAAGTTCTGACATCTAGGTGTTCATCAGGACAAACAATAACAATAGGTTTCGGAGCTGGATCTGCATCAGGAGCAAGCTCATGCACAGTTGTTTGATCAGTGGGATAAGGGGAAGGCAAATCATTATGTGCAGCAGCGTTGTAACCTTGTGTTGGCATGGAAAATCTGGTAGGATCAGCTTGCTGCACTGAAGTACTGCAACCAACTACATCAGATGTTTCTTCAACCTGACGCTCTCTGGTTCTTATGATGAATTGATCAACATCATCTGCTCCATCGTCATCACTGTCATCCACAGGGGTGTCAGATTTTTCCGCTTGACTTTCAGCAATGTCATCACCGTTTTTGCCAACAGACGAGACTCCAGCTTTAGATGACACTGAACGGGTTACCCGAGGGCTAATGATAGGCACATCACAAGTGCCAGCGGCGACAGGCCGGTTGACTGTAGGACTCACAGGTATCTTCCGTACTATCTTCCTGGCACGCAAACTCCTTGATGAGGCCACGTTGGGATCAATTGGGATAGACGGGTGAGGACTGGCAGAAACCTTTGATGGAGAAAGCCCATCTTCAGCATGAGTATGAGTAGAGGTAGCCGGAGGTTGTCCATCCACAACAAAGTCCCTTGAGAATTTACCAAACGATTGTTCAGCGGCAGCAACATCATGCAGAAAACTCATTCATCAAGATCTGTCCACTCCTGGACCAACTTGCTCAATAGACGAGCCATGCCAGATGCAAACTCACCAATCAATCTTTTTACCTTCTCTTTACGCTGGAATTAACAAAAAATGAAAATGAGCAAATGGGAACCATCGGCAAAAGTAACAAATGGGGGGATAAAAAAAAGATAAATTTTTTGAGAAAAATATGTTAAAGACTAGAATGTCATTACCGGTTTCGGACAGTGCTATGAAGTATTGGCGTTAATCCAGGTTTCAAACCCATCTGGACCGCCAAAAAACTTATGATCAATAGAAAGGTGCGGCTTCAGCTGCATATCAGACAAAAGGAAGACCGAACAAAACACATATGAGATTTGTAAAAAAACTGCCAAAAAACAATACTATAAAATTCAGATCATACTGACCAAAAAAAAGGATAGCCAACATTTTTAATTGTGTGTGTATAATCAAATTAGCCATGACAACGTAGTGCTCTATGCATAAATGAAAAAAATATATAGCGTACTTGCCTCCAAGTTTCCATATCCCGAAAAATCCCTTTTCATGTCCACATCTAAGACAATTTTGATGAGTTCAATTGACCACACATTGACAAGGAAAGCACCTTCAGGCAGTACAATGTTGAGTGCACTGATATCGACTGAATCAACATATAATAGCTGAAGCGTCAAAAGGGAAAAGTTTAGTTCAAGCAGGTAGCCACACAAAAATGGATTTTGAGATGCACTAATTTAAAGGAAATCAGCTAAAAACAAAACTTAATGATGTACATATCGAAGTTCAAAAAAAATGTACCTGTATGCATAACAGGCAGGCAACTGATAGTTTACCAACTGACAACTGCTCATGTAGTTTGTCACACACAAACTGACACAGGTTCATATCGCGGACATCATCAACTTTATCCTGCAAAAATAAAAAAAGGGCAACCACAAAAAACTGGTTAAAAATCCTACCTATACCCAACAAGGAAAATCAGACTAAAAAATAACAATCTACAGCAGTGAATAATATGATACAAACAAAATATTACCATGATGGGGTAGCAGCTGTTACTGACTCTATTTCTAGTTGTTGGAGCAAGAATAGTAGCCACAAGATACATGCTAAACAATTGCTTGAACTTTAAATCAGCCTCCTTCATATTTTTCAACATCGTGAATAAACTTGTGGTTTCAGGAGTGCTAGGCAGACCAGGAAAAAGAATAGGTCCCAGACGAGATTCAATGTCTTTGTCGACTCGATAGACAACTGTGATCTCGCCCCGAGGAAGACCCATGGCTCGGTACACAGCTTCAGCATTTAAATCTATCCTACCACGCCCTGGTATAACAAAAGCACGAGAGAACCTATCATACGTAGGAACTAGCCAGCTGATCAATTTATTGTCTAGATTAGTACACTTGATGTTGAGCATAGGACCCAAGCCCATAGTAACAACAGCAGCTTTCTGCGCATCATTGAGGTCTGGATAAAGTTTCACTAGCCCGCTCGGAGAAGCCCTGTTCCGTGCGCGCTCGGACGCCACAGGTAGTCGACCCTCCCTCCGGGCATTCTCAAGTTTACGTTTACCAGCAGGAGTATCAGCCTTTCGTTTACCAGCCATGGCACAACACCTACAAAAAAAAACATCAATTACACCTTGAGAAAAAAAATTCAACAATTGGAAAACAAGTCCTACTACTAATTATACTAGATTCATACATACTTCATCAAAAACACAAACCATTAGCAGAGACACATGAGTGGGATTCTACTGCATCATTCTACAGGATTCATACATAATTCAAAAAAAAAACACAGACCATTAGCTGGGATACATGAGTGCGGTACTACTACAAAAATCCTAATGGATTCATACAGACTTCATATAAGCACACTATAAAAAAACATCTAGAGCGCAATTTACAACTTAGAAAAACTAGACAAAGTACTACCATCGAAAAATTTCAGATAACTAGAAAAATGTTACCAAGTATACAGAGCACATATTACCATCCCAAACTACTAGTACATCATCATATCAACTAGTACATCATGATACCAAAAAAATGCATTATGATGACCAACCATCTAAAGTGTTACCAACCATCTGAAGTAAATACCCACTACAAATCAAAGCAAGTTACCGATCCCTGTGACTAACTAAAGCGTGAGATAGACAAATGCAAAACGTGGGAATGCAGATAGCCTCTGAAAACTCACCTGGTTAACTGAAACTATTTGGAAACGGCCGCTAAATGATGAACAATACTACTCCCGCGCATGCAATCAGCTGCGAAAACACAAGATAATGATGCATCAGAAAAGGGAATAGGCACCTAAATCAAACAGGGGTATATACGACACAATAACAGCAACAAACCCTAAAAAATTAGATGAATATCGGAACCGAAAACTCACCGGAACAGATGAATACAGGAGACGACTGCCGCCGCCGGTGGAGAAAACCCCTAGATCTAGAAATCTCACAGTGCGGTTGTGGCTAGGACAAGAGAAAAACTCCAACCAAGGAGACGGAGATGAAGCGTCGGCGTTTCCTATGCCACTGGGTACCGATAGATGCAGGGAATAAGGACGGATTTTAGACGCCGGCGACCGGTCGAGAGAGAGAGCCGACGAGAGGGAAATCTCACGACGCGGGAGCGCTAGAACTGGGGAAACTCCACGGGATGGAACGGAGATGAAGCGCCACCGTCTCCTCTGCAACTGGGTGCCGAGAGATGAGGCGGATTTGCGCCGCCGGCGGCCGCTCATCGCCGCTCGGCGAGATGAGAAAAGGCAATAGAGGCGAGCGGGGGCAGAGGAGCGTTTTCAAAATAATTTGAAACGAGAAAAGGGAATAGCACGCGAGACGCGACCCGACGGAAAAGGAAAACGTTCACTTGCCGAAAAGGGAATAGATGCCGCGACACGGGAGACCAGCGACGACGCGGCTCGTGCGAGCGCTCGCACGAGCGAGAGTAAGCAAATTCGAAACCTAATCGCATAATAAATTTTAAAAAAACCTAATCGCATAATAAGCCAATGACGTCAGTCACTTCCACACGCGGAACGTCATCACACGGCCGCGGGTAATTGAAGACCGAACTGCGGAAGTACCCAGTAAGACAGAAAATACATAGTACAACATGGGTAGTATGTATCTTGATATTTAAAAATAATTTAATTTTTTAAAAAAGTTCAAAACGTTTGGAAACTGACATTCGGGAAATATTATCAAATAATGTACTCATACAAAAAGTTTCGCCAAAAAATAACTAAAATCCCAGGCTATATTCGTTAGAAAAGTCACTTTTTTATCAGAAGTCAACTAGAATAATTTACTAGCCATCTTTTTACATGAGTAGGGTATTTGATAATCTTTGAGTGTAATTTTTTTCAGAATATTTTGACAATGTTTTGAATTCTATAAAAAAATCTCCGTATAGGTTATATGGTACTGAGAGCCAAAAGTCCGCGCCCTCCTCCCCCTAAGACGTGCTTTTTTTAGGGGAATCTAAAACTTGCTTGTGACGGCACATTAGTTTGCTTTCGAAATATGCCCAGTTCTTTCTCTCAAAATTTTAGTTTGCCTTAGTTCTACTCCCTCCCTTTGTTTCAAAATGTAATCCTTTTTTTTGATACAAATGTAATCCTTTTTTCGTAAGCTACATTGTTTCGAAATGTAATCCTTGTTAGCAAGCTACATTGTCCCTAAATTTTAAATCAAACATGTTTGATAGTCTACATCGCGCAACTTTCAAGTAAGGGGAGCAACCGAAAAAAAAACGTCGGCTAGAATCGATCACGAGTATCCTGAGACACCGACATGGTCGTAGTGCCACCGACTACACCTGCAGCGCGGAACCTTCAAGTAACAGGAGCCATCGATAAAAAAATCAGTTAACATTGGTAAAGATTATCCCGAGTCACTAACATGGTGCAGCCACCGGCAGTGGCAGAGCGTGAACAAAATTAAGAGGGGGCCAATTCCATACATAACACAGAAGATTCATGAAAAGTGGCATATCGTAAAATAGGTATTAATGGATAATTAGACGGCTGTGTCATTCACGGTAAAAAAAGATGGCTGTGTGACTTGTGTCATGATGTATAAAGATCGTGTTCAGTTGTTCACGCTTTCACATGTAATTTTGGTGCTAAAAAACGCATCTAATCACCAGAAGATAACAAAATAGGATCAATAACTAGCTAGAAAAATACATCCAAATTTGCATCGAAATTTTCAGTACATCCCATTCCAAATTCTATAGTAAAACCAGTCAGAATTTTGAAATTGGACATATCACCTAGGCTGCACGGCGCTGGGCGGTCGTGTTCCTGCGTGCAGCCATGCAGGCAGGGGCGGAGCAGCAGCAGCATGCGCACAGTGGCTGTATCCGGCGCCGAGCGGCCAAGAAGACGAGAGGAAAGGATTGAGGAAGAGGGGCGAGGGGCGAGGATGGAGTACAATGAGACTCAACAGGAGAAAAAACTAGCGATCATGTCGCCATCGAGCCTGGATAGGACATGGAGACGGACGAATTGGGGAAAAAGGGAAGAGAAATTGGGATGCGATCTGTTTTTGGCTGCACCAGAGTGGTACTTATATCTAGTAAATCATTTTTGCAATTCGGAAAGGGGGGTCGTAGCCCACTTTCGCCCCACGACGCTCCGCCAATGGCCACCGGCTACACTTGCATCACACGCAACCTCCGAGTAACGGAGCAACCAATTCAAAAGTCAACATTATTTTGAGAAACTGACAAGGTGGAGGCACTGGGTACAACCAGTGGCGGACCCAGGAATGACCAAACGAGGGGGCTAACTTATAACATGTCTAAAATTTTGCTCGATAATGCCAAAAATTGTACGATACCATAGTACACTACAAGTTGCACAAACATTAATAGTCTCCAAAGAACTTAAAAATGATATAACAACATGGAGAAAATACATTCTTGCTAGACAAATACCAATTACCAAGGGAAGGTATGATCCACCACACTATATCATCATGAGCACTTGAGAGTTGAGATTTCAAAAACATTGTAGTCACCTGCATGTAAAGTAGTATATATATTATTATAAATGGGTATGAAAAATGTTATGAAGAGTAAAGTCATAAAAAACTTACCACTAAGATCTAACAATAGTTATGGGTAATTAGCATTTACGGTTCTTGTAACCATGGAATGTCTTCAAAATGACACCATCTTCTACCGTTGCAAATTACAGTCGGGGGTTATTGCTGTGGACAGTAGACAAAACTGTAGTGTAAGAAGCAGTATGAAATTCTGAATTTTCATTTTCGTGCTGCCGGCAACACATATATCAAATTATTATATTTTTCGTGAAAAAAGCCCTGCATGAGAGCCCAAGGCAAACACTGGTTGAAGGGGAGAATATGAGCAGTACTGCAGTTCAGTCCTCTATTGTAGTTCATGTTAGTCCGCGCCATGGAGCGGACGAGGCGAGGAGGTGGAGTAGAAGGAAAAAATCGGTGACCGGACAAGACGTGAGGGCGAGGTCGGGGGCGCAGCACCGCCCAGTGCAGGCTGCTAGGGCTTCTACGAGGCGAGGAGGCAGAGCAGAACTGCCGAAGGGGCAGCGAATCGGCGTGATCTCCAGATCGATCACGAGCTAGCCACGCTAGACGGTTCGACTACGATCGCACGAAGCAAATTGAGCGCTGGTTGTTGTTGAGCTGCAGCCGGTGCCTTGATGGTCTAGAACGGGCTAAGCTGTCGGAAATACACTATTTTGGACAGAATAAGCTATACCTGCTCCCTTACATGCTTGGGCTTGACCCGGGCTACAACTCGTCTAGCCCGGGGCCTGGGTCCGCCACTGGGTACAACTGCATCGCGCTCAACCTTCGAGTATTAGAGCAACCAAAATAAGTCATTATAATCGATTAACAGTATTCTGAGTGACTGACATCGTGGAACCACCGGCTACACCTACATCGCGCGCAGACCATCAAGTGAAGGAGCAACAGGAAGAAAGTTATTATAATCGATCAACAGTATTATGAGTCAATGACATGGTGGAGCCACCGGCTACACCTGCATTACGTGCGGCCATCGAGTAACGGAGCAACCGAAAAAATATATCAGCTGAACCGATCAAGTTGATCGCCAATCTGATGATGGTCTCAAAGCATACGGGAAGCGCGCTATGCATGTGCATCGACTTCACCGAGGTCAACAAGGAGCGCCTGAAGTATGCTTTCACACTCCCTCGCATCGCCCAGGTGTCTGACTCCACTGCCGTATGTGAAATTTCTGTTTCTTGATGCCTACTCAAGGTACCATCATATCAGAATAAGGGAGGACGATTGGGAGAAGACTTCCTTCATAACGTCCTTCAAGTCCTTT
Source organism: Poa pratensis (assembly GCA_947311845.1). NCBI lineage: Eukaryota > Viridiplantae > Streptophyta > Magnoliopsida > Poales > Poaceae > Poa > Poa pratensis. The sequence goes on from CAMZMU010000042.1 coordinate 66,177,528, forward strand.
TGCTAGATAACCATACCCTTCGGGGTGAAAAGCGTCAGTGCCACAACGCTTTGTTTTGGAGCATATCGATAAGAATGTCGAGGCATATGTCGACGACGTGATGGTCAACTCGCGGCAAAAGGAAGATCTCCTTGAGGACGTAGGCAAGATCTTCGCCAACTTGCGGTGTCCACAGATGATGCTCAAGCAGGAGACGTGCACCTTCAGGGAAGCTCCAGAAGGGACTTGACAAGCTGAAGCTGCTCGCGACGCAGGAGTCAGAAAAGAAAGGAAAAAGGCAAGCGCGGCGTACAGTTTATTTCTTGGAGTGTACTTTTACCAGGGACATTATTTTTCCACTTTAGAGATGACTGTATCCGTTCCTTACATGGACTCGGAATCAGTTACTCCGGCCCTTAAAGGCCCACATATGGGCTGTACCCCAATTGGAGTGCACGAGACAATTCAGGCCATGGCGATATGCTCCGATCTGCTACTCGCCTCGCTTTCCGGCAGTCGGCACCGCCCTCTCGTTTCTTCAGAAGTCAGCAGTATTTTGAGAAACTGACATGGTGGAGCCACTGGGTACAATTGCATGTCTGCATCGCGCGCAACCTTCGAGTAACAGAGCAACCAAAATAGGTCATTATAGTCGATTAACAGTATTGGCTACACCTGCATCGCGCGGAGACCTTCAAATGAAGGAGCAACTGAAAGAAAGTTATTATAATCAATCAACAATATTCCGAGTCAATGAGCATCACGTGCAGCCATCGAGTAACGGAGCAACCGAAAAAATATATCAGCGGAACTGATCGAGTTGATTGCCAATCTGATGATGATCTCAAAGCATACGGGAGCATCGAGGTCAACAAGGAGCGCCCGAAGTATGCTTTCACACTCCCTCACATCGACTAGTGGCTGACTCCACTGCCATGGTGAAGCTCCAGAAGGGACTCGACAAGCTGAAGGTGCTCGCGACGGAGGAGTCAGAAAAGAAAGGAAAAAAGGCAAGCGCGGCGTACAGTTTATTTTCTTGGAGTACTTTTTCCAGGGGACATTATTTTTCCACTTTAGAGATGACTGTCCGTTCCTTACATGGACTCGGATCAGTGATTCCGGCCCTTAAAGGCCCACATATAGGCTGTACCCCAATTAGAGCGCACGAGACAATTCGGGCCATGGCGATGCTCCGATCTGCTACTCGCCTCGCTTTCCGGCAGTCGGCACCGCCCTCTCGCTTCATCGTCAACGGTGGCCGCCGCAACCCTGCATCCAGCATCACATCCAAGGTATGCACCTTTCGTAATCGACGTGTATGTCTTATCCCACCGATGTGGGCGAGTCACCGTGTTAGGATTAGGGGGTTTAATTAGGTCGAATATTTCATGACTTTGCTTTGCGAGTACCTTTATTTTTCTCTTACGGGACATAACAACTTGCTATGGAAAGACGGCATGATTTCCTGCATAACCATGAACCAGTTATCAGGGCTGAGACCAGCAATGTGTCATTTAATATTCATTTGCTAAGTTAAATGTCACCAAACTGTACTCGTTCATTTAACTGTTTTGAAGAGGATTACACTGATTTCAGGTGGTAACAAAGCTAGTTTCACATTGACTACAAATGTGACCCACAATAAAAGAACATTCTTGTATTTTACTTATGAGAAGCTTATTTCTAGTATATTTTTTCACGAACATTCGGATTAAAGTATCAAACTTATGTTAGATATTTCATGGATCAAAGAAGCATCTTCCAAGATCAATGAAAGTAAAGAAACAACAAAACATCCTAAATCATGCAAAAAGAAAAAAAAACTAAGTTTAAGCCTAAGCCAAATTAGGCCATAGAGAAAGATAGCTCTGAAGATAAAGTGCATAACACGCCTGAATGTAAGACAGATTTCAGGGGTAATTATAGAGACCAATTACACAAATGAGAGAGAGCTGACAATGGTAACCGATTATATCTGATTAGCCCAAACATGTGTAATCTGACACCCTTCTCTCTCAAATCATAGTAGCTGCTAAAAATAATGGTGTAGCATGTTCACCACACATCTCCGTGTTCTTTTCTTTTTATAATCACATCTCCGTAGGTTAAGCAGGAAAAATGATACAGGAAAATTCTTTATGAGCCAGGAAACACACATAAACTGCATCGCATAAGAATACATAACTTGCTGCAAACCTAATATCAGACGTTCCATAAATAGATAGGGTTAGTATAGGCACCATAGAGAGTGAGGGCATGTTGCTTTTGTTACCTCCGCATGTACCTGGTTGCTTTGTATGGCAAGATAGCTTGAAGAAAAAAAGGCAAATTTTATAAAACAATTAAGTCTGAACTTTTCTGGGTGTATCAGCCATGCACAGATACACCCCGTAAATTTCCTTTAGAAGAGGCCATGTCCTATGGCTGCACTTTGCCCCGTGGATCATCCAACATGCAAAAATGTGGCTTTAAGTTACAAAGAAATCGTTCTATGTTTACGAGTTAGGCTGTGCATCTACTTTGAATCGTTCATGAAAATCTGTCCTTTTCGGATTATATCCAGTGCAATCGTCTGCGTCAATCACCTGAGGCATGTGGTTACTATTGAAATTAGGCCTCAGGCATGCAACTTTGGGCTAATACATATAATTTGTTTCCCTTGCTTACAATTAACTGAAATAAGTTTGTTCACTCTGATTTGCAGCGGAATTATTACGATTTCCGGAAGGAAGACTTTACGGGCTGGTACTTACATCATCCTTCTTTTCTATCAAATTTGAGATTGGTGTATCACCCTGGAAGAAAACTTTTGTAGTACGAAAAAGAAAGGACAGAGGGAACCATTCTATAATTGCTCTGTATGATGTAGTCATATTCGCCATGCTTATGTCAACTTGGTAGCAGGAGAGAGATGCTTATTTTATGCTTTTGACATTTTTCACCTTGCTGTCATTTATTCATTTTATCCTCTTCTCCATGTTTATTTTCGGATGTGCGGAGAATCGAGTTTTGACTTAAAATATTGAGAGATAAACGAAATCTTAGGTTCCCTAACGATTTTCAACTTGCAAGTTTTTTTATTTGGTCGTAACCATTTCTAATTCATCTATGTTCACAGGAATGTCAAGGATTTTTTGTTCGGTAGCGTTGGTTTAGCCACAGGGCTTGTGTTCTATCACTATGTGAAAACCTCCAGGTACAATACGGCACACTGTGAAAACATATCCACTTCTGAGAGGGGTCATCATGGACATGAGAAAGCGGAGAAAAAAGAATTGTCTGAAGCATTCATGTCTAATTGAAAGAACAAGTTAGCCAGTCTGATGTACTACTGTTTGTTGGCCGGGAGATGTCTATACATGTCTTAATTATATTGTAAGTATGAGAAGACAACTAATATCGAGAAAAAAAAATCTTCTCCCAACTTTCTATATTTGTTATTGTGGTTTTGTTTTTTCAACTGTGATAATGAGAAGGCATCTCGATACCATTCCAAGTTTATATCATTGAGTATTCCGACACCGCTTTGCCCGATCCTATGTGCATAGCTGGACAGAACGAACTGGATCTCTCAGCTCAGCACCACCGAGTGCGTGTATATCTTGAAGTGATGGCCGATCGAGCCATGGACGTGCCAAACATGGAGGATGTGGTGATAGTGATATAACTCAAGGACGAGGTTGTTGTCGACTGTACCAGCTACCAGTGAGGTCAGCTAAACGCATGGGTGAAGGCAGTGGCGGAGCTACGGCATTTCGAATCAGGGTGGCATAGTAGATAAAAAGTATTTTTGGAGTGCATATGTGATGAGAAAATACCATTTTACAAAGGAAGAAATTTTTTCCACCCGGTGTCCAGTGCACCCCCTGCCATGTCTTAGCTCCTCCAGTGGATGAACGCCTGCACCACATGAGTATCCACAAGTGGCAGGATCGCTGGAATGGTGGTTCACCTCATGGAAGAATTTAAATGCATGGTCGGTACTAATTCTTTTGCTGAATTGTCGATTGGGTTCTAAAATTTTCAAGATACACATCGTAGTTTCATATCTTTTTAACTTATTTATCAAATGACCTAATTTGATCTGCCTAGCGCTGTCCTACCCGCGTGACGCTTTGATCACTGCCACGTTGACAGGAGGCCCTAGAAGGAGTCACGGCTCGAGGTGCAAATTTGCAAAAGCCCCCTTGAGTTCTATTTCTTCCAAAGTGTGGTCCCTTTCTCTTCATAATCTAAGTGATTTTGGCCAGTGAACGCAAGTACGTACGTACAGGTATTAGTACAAAATTATTACACTTGGAATATTTGTTAAGTCATTTTGGGAATACTTATTTCGAATGCAACAACTGCGTACCTAAATGTGAGCCAACCCTTGAATGAGAAACTAAGAATACCAACACGCTTTCTCTCCGCGGTTTCGTTTTTGACGCACAGCTCCGTGAGTTGCTGTGCCATGGATTCCTGTGTGGCGAGTACCTCATCACTGCGGGCCAAGGCGGCCCCGCTGCGCAAGATCGCGTCCCGATCCATGCGATCGAGATTCTCCTTAAGCGCTGGATCCATGGTGGAGATGACGCGCTCCCGATCGGCGGTGTATCCACGGGTTTACAGAGTGGAAATGGATGGATCTGGTGGATTTGGGGGAAACTGGCTAATCTGATACCAGATGTTAGGGTACCGATATATGTCACTCACAGATACACGATCTCAAGGTTCTAGTAGCCGATACAGAGATACAAGTTCATCATGATCTAGGTTCTACTCTAGCAACATAAGAACATTCACCGCCGTCGCCGTTCTGATCCCGAGGATGATCCTATCTGGAAGAAGACGGTTGCCTTAAGTAGTGGTCGTTGCTGCCTTGCTCTGCTTCTGCTGGACCCAGTCGGGCCCTAGGTACTTGCGGTTGGGCTGGGCCATCCTCTTGGGCCTGGATACACGCTGGATCAGGCCCATGTCCTTCTCGTGTGGTGCTGGTGTAGTAGAGCTGCTAACAAAAATTCAGAGGAGATATATCACACAAGACCAAGGTGTGTTTTATCACATTTTCAAAAAAAAAGGTGTGTTTTATCACACAAGTGGCGGGGACAGCCAAAGAAATCCTAATACGAAGTCAAATTATATTCCTGACTTAGTCGTCGTGCTTGCCGGAAAAAAGCACATGGCTCAGTTACCTCCGTTGTCTTTTTGTGCGCAGCGATGTGATGTGATGTTCCTTTAGGTGGCCTTGGCCTCTTTTTCCACTTTGGTCTCGGCATGTAGTTTCTCCCTTCTTAATCAACGGAAAGACAGAGCTCTTGGCCGGTTTGAAAAAGAGTAATTTTGGAATTGAGGCCAAATGGCGTAGCAACGTATCATATGAATCGAAGAATTCTGCATTCAGGCGCAGATTCCGATTGCAGGTGGGCGCAGGGCGACTCCTCCCAGCTTCTTGCTAGAATACTTCTTGTACACCTCGTTGTATTTGCTCTCAGGGGCAGTCGAGTTTGCGGTCACCAGGATCTTTGCACAATCCCTGAAATAATCAAAGCAAAGGTCGGCACCCATGAAAACATTTAAGCAAAGAGAGAATTCGGTACTGTGCATGCATACAGTAGCTGTGATTCCGTAAAGCCAGTGTGATGCTTGAGGGCGTCAGTCCATAGAGGGGTCTTGTTCAGGGTGATCCTGGCTGCGTAGACAGCAGCAGCAGCAACCATGGAGGGCTTCAACGGGACGAGCACGTATTCCACAAGAGCCAGCTCAGCAAAACAGAACACCATATTCTCCATCTACATTCAGTAAAACCAAAGAAGCTTGAGCAACCAAACTCGCTCTGTTCAACAGTGCAAATACATCTGATTTTTATACATATGGTGTATTTAATCTTGACCTCCTTATCATTCCTCAAATCAGATGAAGAGGCCGCCTTTGCAAAGCGCACGAGGAAGACGTATGCTGTAGGAACCGTCAGGTTCCATTTAAGTCTGTTCAGGATAGATTTCTCCATTCCCAACATCTGCTCCCTGGTGTAGGCATAATCTGTTATTGTGATCATATCCCAGACCTGTAAAAGTGTACAATTAATCAGAACATGGTCCCAATGTACACTTGGAAGAGTAAAGGGACGGATAAGTTCTTCAGTCTACCAATGGAGCCGGAGTTTCCTCATACTTGCAGGCGATGAGCAGGGCTGAGACGCCTACCAACTGAAGCTCCCTGCGAAGCACGGGCTTCAGCGGGAGAAAGCGAGGCTTCAGCGAGAGAAAGCGATCTATGATGTACACTGTAAGGTACAGTATCTCCGGCACGAGTTCAAACTTGTAATGCACTTCTATGAGCCAGTCGACGAGGATGCCCCGCATCTTGGAGTTGATGTTCACTTGGGAGTACATGTAATCACAGGGGCGGTGACTATTCTGCAACAAGACAGGAAACTCCACCTTGAGACAAGCACCGATCGAAAGGCTGCCTAAGATCAGTCGTGCAGTTATTTACCTCGGCAACTTTATAGAACTTGTATAGATCTTCAACGTAATCCCCCATGGCAAGCTGATTGCCGCCATCGAGCTTGTCGATATCCCGGATCAATTCTCGAGCAGTAGACCGCATTGCAATAGCCGCTCAAACTGCACGTAAACTGAAGGGTTTCAGCAGATGAACGCGCCTTAGAGCGCGCTGAGAGCACAAAAGTGAGGGTGACGATCACCTTCTTCCTCGAGCACTTGCGGAAGGAGCTAACGCTGCCCCTCCGACTTGCTCAGGTAGGAGACGGCGCTGATCTCGATGATGTGCTGGCGGGGGGGGGGGGGGGGGGGAGGTGCATATAAAAACAAAAGGGGTTTAGGGTTTGGTAACAATAAAAAAATGTGTGGTTTAGGGTTTGGTACGAGGCAATCGCACAGCTCATAGGGCCGGTTCTCACTCTCTCTGTCCTAAAATAGCCTATAAATTTAAAAAAGGACGTGACTAACCAGCAGGCGCCTGCTGGTTAGCGAAACTGTACGCACCGTCCGGCCGAAAGCAAAATTAGCAAATTCTTGCATGCGCATCTGCTCTAATTCTTGCATGCAGACTAAATGACGAAATTGCTGACGTCACCCGCATTAAATGCGAAATTCGAAAATTTAAAACATTTTGTAGCCCAAACCGTTTATCCGATTTAGAATCCGTTTTCACCGTTGGACTAGTCGCGACGAGATCTTCAAAACTAGATCCCATGTCGATATGTTCCGACAACTTTTTTTTTTGCCCAGAAGTTACCACTCCCGTAACATATAACTTATCCAGGCTTGAATACATAAGTTACCCACCATATTTGTGATTAGTTTTCGAGTTGAAATATAACCAATTTTTGTTGTTCTTTTATATGGTAAATTTATCGTGCATAAGTATTAGGATGATAACTGTCGATTTCATAATGAAACTACACATAAAAAAGTTAGGCATTGTGTTCGTAACTATTATTTAGGGGACATGATAACTACATCAATTTCGTGGTGGATAACCACATCATGAACACATGGATAACTTCATAAGTACTGAGTGGGTAACTCCACCCATATTGAGTGGGTAACTATTATCGAGAGAGTATGGTAAATAAATTGATTTCGTGGTGGATAACTACACCATGAAAACACATGGTAACTTTATCAGTACTAGGTGGGTAACTCGATCAATATGGAGTGGTAACTATTACCGAGGGAGTGGGATAACTGTAAAGATTTTGTGGTGGATACACATGAAAACACATGTGTAACATTATTAGTACTGGGCGGGTAACTATATTAGTATTTGGTGGGTAACTATTACCGAGAGAGTATGATAACTACATTGATTTTGTGATGTATAACTATACCATAAACATATGGATAATTTTATCAGTAATAGGTGGGTAAACTCATGGGTACTAGGTGGGTAACTCCATCCGTAATAGGTGGGTAACTTTATCAGTAACAGGTTGGTAAATTTATCAGTACTTGATGGGTAACTATTACGAATAGAGTAGGGTAATTACATCGATTTCATCATGGATAACTATATCATGAATACACGGTTAACTTTATCAGTACATGGTGGATAACTATTACAGATAGAGTAGGGTCATTACATCGATTTCGTGATGGATAACTATATCATGAACACATGTGTAATTTTATCAGTACATGGTGGATAACTATTACTGATAGAGTATGGTAACCATATGAATTTCGCGGTGGATAACTATATCACTCCATCCCGTCCGTGGAACCGCGACGAAGAATTCCCTACCCAATTCCTCACCGGAACCCTTGCTTGCACCAGACTGCCGCCGGCCGATGGGAAAGGGCCGGCCTTTCCCGGCCACCACCGCCTCCCCCAACGGCAGCAGCCCTGAGTCTCAACTTCCACCGCCCCTGTCCCAGAGGCGCCGGTGTTCCGCCCGACGGAGTCAGAGTTCGAGGACCCGTGCGCATACAATCGGTTATAGGCCCCGCGCGAGGACGTCGTGGATAAATCGAACGGACCGGCACAACAATGCACGGGCGGCTAGTCGAAAGGCACGACAAGGCATAAAATATGCACTGAAACATCAATGCAACTATAGTAACCAAATGCTCACTGAAAATTCAGAACATCAGTTAAAAAAGCATCTCAAATACTCACTGAAAAATTCATAACATCAATACGTAATCATCACATAGTACACACAGGCCAGTAACTAATGGGATCCCGTAACTAATTGATGGCGATGGGGAAGAGCAGATGAGGCAGGCATTGAGTAGCTGGTGGTCGTGGCCATAGGCCCGCGCGAGGACGTCGTGGATGAAGTTCTCGGTAGCGACGGCGCTTGCCAGAGGCGGCGGCGTTGAGGGCGGCGAGGTAGGAGGCCCGGTGACATGGGTAACTTTATAAATACTGGGTGGTAACTCAGTCAGTATTGGGTGGTAACTATTACCGAGATGGTAACTATATTAATTTTGTGGTGAACAACTACACAGAAAAACACATGGATAACTTTATCAGTACTGGGTAGGCAACTCCATCAGTATTGGGGTGGTAACTATTACCGAGATGGTAACTATATTGATTTTGTGGTGGACAACTACACAGAAAAACACATGTGTAACTTTATCTGTACTGGGTGGGTAATTTCATTAGTATTGAGATGGTAACTATTACCGAGAGAGTATGGTAACTTAATTGATTTTATGGTGCATAATTACACCATGAAAACACATGTATAACTTTATCAGTACTGGGTGGGCAACTCCATCAGTACTAGGTGGGTAACTCCATCAGTATTGGGTGAGTAACTATTACTGATAGAGTAAGGTAACTATATCGATTTCGTGGTGGATAACTATATCAATAACACATGGGTAACTCCATCAGTACTTTGTGGGTAACTTTATTGGTACTAGGTTGGTAACTTTATCACTGGTGGGTAACTCCATCAGTACATGGTGGAGAACTCCACCAGTAATAAGTTGATAACTTTATCAGTACCAGTAACTATAATGATTTGTGGTGGATAACTCCACACGTACTATCATCGATAAAAATTCAGGTAAAAAAGGTTATTAAAAACAAAATATTGACAATATACATGAGCTAATGATCTTTACGACAAAGTGTTATATGTGATGGTTTGAAAAAGTGCAGGGGCTAGATGAAAAAATGGGTAGAAACCAGGAGTTACGGCTAGCCACTGTGGCTGAAAGAAAGGCCTACCGTACCAAGCTATAAAAAAACAGCAAAAAAGTTGAAAATTTTGCCTTCACTAGGATTCGAACCGTGGTCAGCTAGGCTAACAAGCTGTTTCGCTGCCACTAGGATAGGCGCGTGCTTGTGTTTAATAGCAGCCGTGGCTTTATTTGTAGGAACATTAATTCGGAGCTCGGGACCATGGCGGACAGAGCTCAAATCCATTCGGAACGACGGCTTCTGCCACGAATTAGACGCGGGGAAGGAAAAGGAGAGGAAGCGCGGCTCGCCAGGGGCCCGTTCCCGCGGTCGGAGAGGCTGGAGGCGGACCGCAGCGGTCAGGGCGGTGGCCGGTTGTAGACGAAGAAGAAGGTCGCGCCCATGGCGCCCACGACCTAGGCGAGCTCATCCAGGGAGATCATGGGCTCATGGCTGGTCGAGGACCTCTGTGACGGGCGCACCGAAGGAAGCTATAGGGGCAGTCCGCCAGTTAGGAGATGGGATCGCGCCAGTTCCGTGTGCGTTGACTGACTCAACGCTAACAAAAGCGAGGGAGATGGACGGCCGGAGTCGGTGCGTCGAGTTTAGACAAATATAAGGCGCCTGCTGATTAGATATTCCGATAAAAAAAGTCAAACTTTTAAAATTTCGATTAACTATATTGACAAAATATAAACATTTACAATATCAAATGCACATGATATGAAAGTATATATTTCATTATGGCTCTAACAATATTGATTTCAGATTATAAATGTTGTCTTTTTCTCTATAATTGGTTAAGCTTTGAAACATTTGATTTTGACCAAACAATAGGCTTCTTATTTTCGGAAGAAGGGAGTAATATTTACATGTTAACAACCTGAATACAACTCTTAATGTGACACAAACTGTTCAAATACACATCTCGTATGGTATATATATTGGCAATTGCAAGGTATGGATACAAATGTGAACAACCTGAATACACATATCGAGTCGAGATTGGATACTTTGGAAATGCCTCGCCTACGCAATCACGACAGTTCAGCCCCAACCTCTTCGTACCGTGTGTTACTCTCTTGGCGACGTCAGGCAGCTAGTTCTGATGATCTGGTCATCGTGGGACTAGGCTCCGATGACGAGAGAGAGGCGTCGATAGAGCCAGCCCGCCCGGATCCGTGTCCGTCTGATAACCCTACGAGAGTTTTTCAACCGGGTTCTCATAGGCAGTGAGCACCAGATCTAGATGAAAGGGATGCATATATGTTTGTCGCTGTTTTTTGGAGGTATTGGCTGTCGTGGGGGTCCACTGCCCGGAGGAGGAGTTACTGGAGTTTGTTGGGTTGTGGTGGCCATACTGAGTGTATCATAACTAGTATCATGCATGCTATATTGGTAAAAATCCTACACGTGGCATAACAATTAATGAGAAAATAGATGATAGTAGTATCTACCTATGTTATAGTATTCTAACACGTAAAATAAGTTATTTTAATAGCAAGTAAACTTGTACACATATTTTTATTGAGATTATACAAATCAATAAATAAGGTGTATCTATGATACTATTGTATGATACTATACGTTATATAGCTAGTATCATACACAAGTATCGTATGCATGGTACCAATTTATGATACTCCCCACTATAGCTAGTCTCACCAGCTCCCTCATAGTGGCTGCTAGACTCGGTCGTGGGGTTCCGGTCAGGTGTTGTCAGATCCGTGTGGACTGTCGGTGCTCGATGCGGTTGGAGAGCAGCTAGCGTGATTGCGTGCACAGAAGTTAGGGAAGAAGCCTGGGTTCCCCCATTGCAGCTGGGCCAGTCGGGACAACGACGCAGGATTATCCCAGCCCAACATGGCAGTGATTTGAGGGATGTGGTCTACCTTTTTTAGGTTAATTACCTTTTTTTAATCAATCTTGTCTCATCCTGGGCCTATTCAACCATGAATTTAATCCCAACTCCCAAGAGTGTTGGCTCCGGCTTCCGCAAGGAACCCTTAATCCCGTTCTAGGGTTTAGGGATTTTGAGAGAGAAGTTCCGTGACTGAAATCCACTGCCAAAAAACTTGTTCCTTTATAGATCATATCTCCGGCAAGTGCACCCTTGTTGGAATCCAGGGATCGTGCCCGGGAGAGGTTTTAGATTAAAAGGCTTTTCGCGCAGTTTCATTCATATGAAACGAAACAAAACAACATCTTAAGCACATGTCTCTTATAGAATCGGGCGAGTAAACACGGTAACACCCACCTGACAACATCCAAGTTTCTACAGCAAAACTTTCCCAAGCAACTCAAAACAGTGAAACATTAAGATGGTTGGGAGTGGTTCATTCGGCGGTAACTGTTTCTGTGGATACACTCGCCCAATCTATCGGAGATACTCATAAGTGAAGGGTATGCATGTGTGTTTGTGAACTTCAGTGTCCATATTGTGTTTCTAAAAAACGGCATTGTATTTCAGTTTTCATTTGTTTCCTAATCTATTTTTCATTATTTAAAAAATATCTATTTTTTGGAAGGACTTCATTTTTCCTATTTGGAATTTGTTTATAATTAATAATTTCCAGAAGCAATTGGTCTTTGAATGCAATAATGCTGATTTTCCAAAAACAAATCGCCTATTTATGCTTGGTTCCCAAAATAACCTCTCTTTTTCTGCATATATTTTTTCGAGACCATGGAGCCGTGACAGGTCATACCACTTTGACTTAGAGTCAATGATCAGACACGTGTGGTATTAAATGTTTCTCTCTCTCTCTCTCTAAGGCACCTTTTTGCATGGTATTTGATGCATGACTTTGACTACTACTATATACTAAATTATACATACTGAAATGTATAAATGATATAGTTGTATTTGTGTTGTAGAATTCTTTCATTTCATATATCTTCATACTAATTTATGAACATATTATAAGCAAAAAATCATTGTGAACGTTGTAAGTTTTTTACAAGAGAAAATTAATAGCAACTCATATTTTGGGATGAAGGGAGTACTACTCCTGTCAAGGCGATGTGATGGTATAGTTTAGTGGTCCCAGAAAGAGGACCATCCTATCTACTTCAATAAAATTAATTCCAATTACTAGATTTTTTTCCAAAAAAAATTGAGTAGATTAAAATTTTGAACTAAATGTGGCCGAGAGTGAATAAATTTTGTCAATACTTTTAAACTACTGTGCAAAACAGTTTCACAAATTACTTTGAAAATACCGCGAAACTGGATTACTGGATTTTATTTTGTAAAAGTTCCTTTTCAAAGTTCGTAATGAAGTTAGAAAGAGCAAAATATAATTGAGTTTTAATTTTGTCGACTTGGCTCAAGCCGAGCTCAGCTATTGGCTGGATACAAAAAGGGTCGAGGAATTCCCTAAAGCACATTTGATAACAATGCCTTTTGCAAGTTCTGGCGCTGTTCCAACGCTAGGACTTGCTGAAGCCATTTCTATCAGACGTGATTTAGAGATTTCTCGAGATAATGATTTGCTGCACATCATTCTAGCATCTGATTGCCTCAGTATGATCCAACACATTCTCTATATGGAGAGAGATCGATCGATGCTAGGTACTGTGAGCGATATCAAAGAGCTCGCTCCATGGTTCACCCCTATTTCCTTTAAACACTATGGTCTAAGCAGAATGTAGTGAGCCCGATTCTTGTAATATTTCCCTTTCTGTTATTCCGGAGTGTATCCGGCAAGTACTTTGTACTCATGTTGACTAATTAATAAAGTGCCGACATTCTCTAAAAAAAACAAATCCTGGTTTATGCTTTCCCCTAAACGAAAGGCTATCCCAACACTCCTGTTTTTTTTTCACGGGGCGGGTAGGGTGGGGCAATTCCCTCTTGTTTTACAGCACACAAGTTCTGACCTAGGTCCCGAAATGACTATTTGGTATATGAAGTTAGGGAAAAGTAGGAGCTTGTCTTAACCAACATAGGTAGCTCGTAGGTTTTACAGGACTTGAAATGATACTTATTATAAATGGTAACTGAGTATTTTATCGTGGAATTGCAACGAATGATTATAACTTAATGGCAACTAGTCCCTCTGTTCCAAATTAAATGTCACGGTAATTCCGTGACACTTAATTTGGAAGGGGAGAAATATCGCAACCTAAGTATCGGGCTAGTTTCCAAGTGTCATTGCAAGAAAGTTGGAAATGACATCGGATTTGTTATTACGGCTAACGGCTTAAGAGATTTTTTTAAACAATATTTAAAATTGAAGATATCGCAGTGAAGTTATGTTTTGGAGTGACTTTGTAGGTTCCCATGCTGCACGCACGGGTTCAGGGACTGACCGGATGTTTGGCGGGCGCCTTATGTTAAAGATTGACCCTTGTCGAAAAAAGAAACAGCAAGATTGACTCGGAGTAATTGCCCCCATTGAGTTTCAGAGCGATTACTCCTTCAGAAGCCAAAGAGCCTCGACTGCTGTTAGCAATGCAAACAATTCAATTCAATGATAATCCACTAATTCAATCTCTTCACCTCCCTCCTTAAACCTTAATGCCTCTCCTATAAATCCTTCAGTTGTTTCCAGCCGTCTTATCATCTTCAACAACGACGAACTAGGGATGGCACCCGCAGGGTATGGGTAAGGGTGGAGCCACCCCATACCCTTACCCGCCCCCCTCAATCTTACCCGTCACCCGTACCCATACCCTTGTGCGGGTACAACTTTTTCCCATACCCTTCACCCGACAGGGTACCCGCGGGTAAAAATACCCGTGTTGGCAACACAACAGATTGAGTAGAAAATAGTCATAAACAACATCATATAATCATATAACTTTAAGTAGCATCACGCACTTATAAATAGCAGCACATTGTCAACAGTAACACAATGTAAACATCAGCACATATACTTATAAATAACAACACTTGCGCATAAGCAACGCATGTAAACATCAACACTTGCACATAAACAAAAACACATTTTAATGATAAACAGCAACACATAGTCATAAAAATTAAAAGATACATTAGGTTATTATTGGAAGACCCACTTGCCACAGATTTAGAAGGGTACATGGGTACGCGGGTATGGGTTATACGAACCCATACCCGTACCCTCTCTGCCCGATGGGTACGAGATTTCCCCATTTACATACCCATGGGTATTTTTTCTTCTCAAACCCTTACCCTAATAGGGTTTTTAACCGCAGGGTACGCGGGTAATGGGTACCCATTGCCATCCCTACGACGAACCACTATGGCCTCCAGTAACAAGATCTCTCTGAAGCTGCTGGTGGACACCAAGTCCAACAAGGTGCTTTTCGCGGAGGCCGACAAGGAGTTCGTCGACTTCCTCTTCAGCCTCCTGATGTTCCCCATCGGCTTTGTAGCGAAGCTCGCCTCCGTCGCTGGCGCCTACACCGACGCCACGCATGGGATAGGGAGCTTCGGTCGCCTGTACCAAAGCGTCGAAGACATCTCCCTCCCATTCCTGCTGCCCTACATTGAAAAGTCCGATTTGCTTCAACCCAAGGTGAGCGTGAAGGAGATGGTTATCTTGCCCGGGTACGTGAAGGAGCTGGTGACGTACATGGTCACTGATGGGCTGGAGGTGACGCCCATGTCGGACGTCTCAAGCATCACGCTGATCAACAAGTTCGGCCTCAGCAAGGACGTCGAGCTTGATGAGATGGTCGTCAGCGTCGGCAGGGAAGAAGGGCTGGCGCTTCTGGCGGCGGCGACGCGCTCCGACAAGGTGCTCTCTGACGTATTCCTCAAGAGGAAGTGATGCACGTACCATGCCACACCTTCGCGTAGAATTTGCCTAACGGATGGAGTTGGAATTTGCTCTTTTAACGACTGAGCTTTGACAGCGTTGGACGCTTATAATCTTGTGGAATTAGCAGCACCTGGAACTTCTTGCTTGGGGCCTTGATCAAAAGGATGTTTTGTGCGTACTTTGGAGGATTATAATTATCAGGAGATTTTCGTTTTGTTGATGTTTTGTTTATATGGCTGAAACGATATAACTGTTTTCAAATTTTCTCTAAAGGATTAATTTGACTGTATTTGAGTGAAAAATTACATCCACTAAAATCTTTTGGAAAATATTTTGTTTTTCTAGGGAACAGTCAAAACAAACTTTGATAAAAAAACTTCGTCATGCTTATTTTTGTTCTCGGCCAAGATTCATAATCGACCCATAATTGGAAAGCTCATTCCCCTCAGAGAAACATTAGTACTAATTAGTCCAAAAATTTCAGAAGTTTGAATTTTAAGGTTTACAAAAGGGTTTCGTATGCATGTACCCCCTGCGTCCCAAAATAAAATATGTTATTAGTCTTTCTTTGCTTCATCAAATGACAATGTATATAAATATTCTATCTATCTAATCGGGTGGCAGATATGACTGCCTTCAAACAAAAACAAAAATCTATTATTTTGGGACAGAGAGCATACTAAGAAGTTGTCGGCACGGCGGAATGAGATCAACTATGCTTGGGAGAGGTCGCAAGTTTGAGCTCCTTCGACCCTAACCACGCCTTTCAAAAGAATTCACAAAAGCCACGGCGAAATGCCTTTTCTCTAAAATGGGGTCTAAGAACCGGTGACCTTGGGACAGGAAAAGAAACACACTGAACCGGTGCACCGTTCTTGCTACGTGTGAAACTTAAGGTAGCCTTGTTTTATCCTGAAATATTTTAAATTTGAATTTTGTCTAGAAAATTTAGGTACAACCATTGCCTTTCGCTACAAAATATTGATTGAAAACCCTCTGTCTCCTAGTTCCCTAACCATCATGTGATCTTCAATAAATAATCTAGATCAATGTTCCATGCTAATTCCAACGTGGCCGATTTTCTCAGCCGAGATTTCATGTAACCAATTGATAACAACGAATTACGTCGACCTCCAAAAAGATTTGCTACCAGACAAATAAATCCGGAAAATTCCCTAACCATTTTATTTGAAAGAAAGAAAAATCAACATGATCGGATCGAGCTCTTGATTCCCAAACCAGCATTGCTGAGAAGAAGCGGTGCCACGGCCTTTATAACTCTACAATATACCACCGGTTCTCATGGAGGGTCACACGCGATAAAACATATCTAACCGCCCTGCATCACAGGTGGAACAACCGCCAAGGCTATATCAATTCCATCCCGAAAACGGCTCCACCACCGATGCTAAGGATCCGCCACCTCTAGCCTCTAGGCCATGCCAAAACCTGGAGTTTCCTTGCATGGCCAACAAGATGTGTTGCCTCGATCTTCTAGCTAGTATCATCGCCCTGGATGAACTCCGTTGGACTATTAGTGTCGTCACCATGCCTCCCCATAATCAATACGTTCATAGAACCTCTTCATATGCCCACGGTTCCTTCATTTGTGTATGAAAAGATTAAAAAGCCGAGTTAGAGCGAATTAGACTAGGCTAATCTCAGCTCAAATGAAATGCTATCGAGTGCAGACTAAGCCGAGTTAAAGCTCGATCTCTAGAATTGGCTCATACTTAGTTTGTAACGATATGGATGAGTCGATTTCGAGCTAATTTCGAACCCGATATGATGATGAAAATTCCTACGTAAAGAGATATTGAACTACTTAGACCACTACATAGTCATAAGAAAACACTACATACATTATTTCAATTAGATGCCAAACTTTGGCTACGACGTGATTTAATTGTTTACCATAGAACCTAAGAACGTAACATTTTTTCGATTAATTTTTTTCAATTTTTGAACAACCTTCCATCTTTGGTTGCATACAAAAGGAAGCAAAGTTCCGTGCCACAACATATAGGGCAATTTTTTATCATATTTAATATGTAACAACATCTTTCTATAACTACATATTTTTTATCTATCAAGCTAAAGTCGAGCGAGTTAGTGTTGGCTATTTTTTATCAAAAATTTCAAGGTATAATTAGAAGTGGTTGATCAGAGATTTGCAACACTACAAAATGTTATGATTGAGTATGAATTATGAAATTTATTTTCTTTCGTAAATGTTTTTATCTAGGTATGTATATATACACATCATGTTGTCCAATATTAACTTAGTGATTAAGGTCATTTACTAAACTAGTAGGCTTGCACGTGCAATGCACGACTCAACTAAGCCATATATCAAACATAATAATTTATGTCTAAATGCAGTATGATTTCTTGAACTTTTCACGCAGGGTGCACTATCCCTAATTTATGAATCGTCCAAATATTTTCAAATATCGTTTTGTTTAATGAGTGAACGTGCTTCATGTCCCCAAATACCGCAGATTACCAACATATGTTGCATAAATAATGTTATCTCTTACACAAAAGCAGGATGTAAGATGCTTCGAGCGGTTATAATCTCCTGTAACTGTAACTTCGGGATATGAATAGCGTTCAAGCCGATTGAAAAGTGATTCAGCATATGAATAGCAGGATTTTGAAATACAATCGTTATAAATTTTCAGGTAAGAGTATTCTTATAGTACAATCCAATTAAAATATAGAGTCTCTTTGTTGGAAAGTAAAAATGATTGGAAGAATTATCAGCACCATACAAACAAATTCAGGTGTCGTTTACAAAAATGAGAAGAGACTATTGTGAGACCAATACTTGCCCGAGACGGTCGACTTTTTCGGGGAGAAAGACTGAAAACAGTTACTTGTACTGCCATACATATCCTACTCTAACTAACAAGCATCATATCGTCCAAACCAGCATCAGGTTACCTTCTGAACAATAATAAACATATTCTAGTCATTTAGTGCTAAGAATGATAACCAAATTAACACCATTTCAATCATTACTAATCTATACATGTTACAAAGAACAAACATTTATATTAATGTTCTGAACTTCTTGAAATAAAAAGGCTCGACCATTGTTAAATTATGCCCTAACATGCTGGGCCAAACCAACAACTGATACAAATTTTGGAGATTGGCCAAACCAAGTTTCATAATGGCCTATCTCCATGAGTACACCATGTTGGACATCATTACAAGCCCTTGGGCAACGTACACGTCCACGTCGACTTAAATGCAATTTGATTTCTCTAAAGACAGCTCCCAACGGATACACCATATTCTCCAAACTTGATGGCCAGCTTCAAAACAAATGAGCCTGTTTCAAAGGTTACATGCTGATGACCCATTTAACCCGCTGTAGCAAGGCTTGAAGTTCAGCATTAAGTGGATCAATTACTCGCTGGAAAAAGTATTAAGTACAACATCTATAACTCATAATTTAGTTCACTGTAGAGGATAACAGCCACAACGATAAATATCAGGGGGAAGATCATCTTCTTTCTTCCTATATAAAAAAAGAGTTTCGTTCCTTAGTCTGCCATCCTAACCACTACGAAAAAACCTTTCGTCCAACTATTCCGTACGCCCGCACAACATTTTTTTCCCGCACACACCGCACGCTAGAATTAAATCAGCGACTTAAATTACCGGATCCAATTAATTCTCAATCATCAATTGGAAACAGAGGATTATACCCACGGAATCAATTAATTCTCAATCAGCAATAAATTCTCAATCAGGAATCGGAAACAGAGGATTACACATAGCAAAATCTACCAAAACTGTACCGACATTATTAAATGATAGTAATTAATGGCTGGATTGCATACCCGAGGATTGTTTCAACAACGGTTTTGACCGACGTACCAACGAATTAAATGGCGATCTAAAAAAAGAGTTTCGTTACTTAGTCTGCCATCCTAACCACTACGAAAAAACCTTTCGTCCAACTATTCCGTACGCCCGCACAGCATTTTTTTCCCGCACACACCGCACGCTGGAATTAAATCAGCGACTTAAATTACCGGATCCAATTAATTCTCAATCAGCAATTGGAAACAGAGGATTATACCCACGGAATCAATTAATTCTCAATCAGCAATAAATTCTCAATCAGGAATCAGAAACAGAGGATTACACATAGCAAAATCTACCAAAACTGTACCGACATTATTAAATGATAGTAATTAATGGCTGGATTGCATACCCGAGGATTGTTTCAACAACGGTTTTACATGCTGCGTTTCAATATAAAAAAATCGTCCAAACAGCTCCATATAAGTAATTCCTCGATTCGACCCATCCCCACTTACCCTACCCATCCCCATGGCATTTCGATACCCAACCTCCAAAAGGGTGACGGCGCCGTTGCCAGAACCAGAGCCATTTCCGGCCTACTCGCCTCCTCCTATCAATATGTAATCCTTCCTTTTTTAGATGCCTGTACGAATCTTCTCTCCCCATCTAAAAGAGAAGTTTGATTCCTTGGTCTGACACTACGTTTCATCCTTCGTCACCCTTTCGTCGCGCATCGCGTTCATCGCTAAATTTGTGCGGCCAAACATGGGTCTGCGTATGTTTCGTTCCACCAATCTTCCCCGTAATCACCGGCGTTTGCTCCCCGTTCCCTTCCCCGTCGAATCTTCTGCACTCCTCCTCCAAAATCCGGTTACATGTCCTTGCTTCTCCCGCACAATAACCAGTCCTAGCATCCATCGTCGTGGGATCCAACGCTGCCATTGTTCGTCGGGTTGAAGTAGGTCCGCACCAGCAGCGCGTTCGCAGAGCGGAACGCGAACGCCAGTGCCAGCACCAGCACCCGCCGCTCCGGCCACGGCCGCGACTTCCCCGGCGACTACG
Source organism: Poa pratensis (assembly GCA_947311845.1). Classification (NCBI taxonomy): domain Eukaryota; kingdom Viridiplantae; phylum Streptophyta; class Magnoliopsida; order Poales; family Poaceae; genus Poa; species Poa pratensis. The sequence goes on from CAMZMU010000042.1 coordinate 66,197,786, forward strand.
GTGAGAAATCACTCTCTCCTCTTTCGGAGGAGGACACGTCGGGCTAATCGCAGCGGCACACGCTCTATGCCGGCCTGTTCGGGAACGATCGGCTACCCCCGAATCCCTTCGATCCGGCTCAACCCAACCGATTCCGATCGAGACGACAGCATCCGGATGGGGCTCGGTGGCAAAGTCTTGAAGGCGAGCCTGGCTCCTAGCATTTGCCCGATTCGGGATGGGGCGACGCGGGGCAAGACATGTTTGGAGCGTGAATCCGGTGGCGGGGGGCTTCTGGCTGCGACGGCGTGCTACTGGCTGAGGCCTCGAGCTTAGGCCTCGATTAGGGCTGTGGCGAGGAGAAATCAGTGGCGGAGGGTGTGTAACAGGCGACAGGGAGATCAATCCGGCGGCGGCAAGCGTCAATCATCCGGTGGAGGGGAGAAGACCAAGGGAGAACCATGTTTGATGACCTCTCCGTTCTCAGTTCTCACACATGTTGCAGGTTTGAAGGAAACGAGCAGCTCGACGGGTGGGTGGTGTCCCTGTCGTTCGGGCTGGAAGAGATGCAGGTGAGCTATGGGAGGTCGGAGCTGGCGCTGGCATCCATCGTTTCTTCCTGGCATTGATGTACTATTTCTTTCAATTATTTGATGTCGTAGATTCTGAACAAGCAGTTCATTGAGGAGGCTGAGAAGGTGAAAATACTTAAGCCTGGCGACATTATCAGGCTTAATATGGTGAGATTGGCCACAACCCTTGTATGTAGTTTTTTTGTAGGGTTGTTGACATCTGAAGCAAATATTGTTGCAGCACGATCCAATAAGAGAACTCTTTAAGGGTGTCATCGTTGCAAAGCACAAAAATGGTGTTCACTCCACAATCCGTGTTGGAAGAATTACATGGATGAAACTTAATTCATATTAAATCTGTATTGCAAAAATATATGTTTAGATTTTGTTTTACTGCAACTAAAAGAAACTTGGATTATGCCCATGTCTCTCTGTTGGCATACTGATCTTAGTTATATCAACAATGTACATGAAAATTTTAGGGTGCTTTCACATACTTGCCTGAGGATATTCTTTGCGTTTTCTAATGATCACCATTAAACTGTCTAAAGGTATATTCTTCCTCGCCTTCCTCCTCGACGATGCAGGTGGCTGTACCGGATCAAGCTGTCAGTGACCCACGAGCCGTTCCATCCACATGACTCCACCAACCGCTGCCTCGTCGGGACTTCGGCGGCCACAGCACCACCACCGTCACCACATGAACAACTCCCTTTTGGTGAGATTTTCGTTTTCCGTAAGATATGCACGCGCTTTGAGTGAACTTTCATGATCCAGTTCGGTACATGCTTATGTAAGCAACCTCTACTTTCGTTGGAACTGAAATCCTGAAGAACTGGATTTGCAGCTAATTAACGTGTATGTATATCTCATGGAAGTAGGCAACCTGATGGTTCCGTTGTGTTCTGAAATGTATTCTGCAATTTTATTTATGGGAACACGGCTTGCTTCTTATTGTGTACTTGTTTCATTTCAGTTGTATCCGTACAATGTGTAACATGAATAGTATTATGAGTACTAAAATCTGAAAAGATTATTTGAAATCTCGGTCTTCTTCTAAACCTGGTTGTGTTGTTACTGATTTGCTTATGATTGATCCTTTTTCTTGTCTTAAAAATGGATTTGTTAAGTTATTTGATGTGCAAAATGATTATTGTTTGCTGTAAAAAATGTTCCATGACTGGCATGTCTTGAGTGCAACTGACATGGTACAATGGCATTGTAGGAGTATTCAGTTAGTTCTTCGGACATTCTGCAGAGCCTTAGTATATACGGAGAACATTTGTGGCATACTTTTCTCAGCAAAGAATTAGATATGGTGGCCAAAGAACTACATCCTTTCCGACTAGACTCATTGACAATAATAACTTCTAATGTTTTGTTCATTTCTCACAATCGTCTAACTGCACAATTTGTTTGTTCCATGCATTCTTGAGTTAAAAAACTTCATATGGACCATACTGTTTTAATGCAACATGGCACCCTGTCAATGGAAGTTGCTTCCACAACCATGCTTTGAACTATGGGAATTTACATTCACTCTAGAATTGTTGCATTACATTTCAAAGCCTCATCTTAAGATCTTCTTTGCCTGGGAATTTCCTTCAAAGCATAGCTGGCTAAAGAAATCTGTTTGTGGTTTGGATCTGTTATGACAGCCGTTTCATTTATTACTCTGATGTCTGGATGTTGCAAAACGTATAAGATATGCATTTTTGCTTAGTGGTTTAGACGTCTGCACAACAGATTTTTCTCTCTCCCGTTGCAACGCACGGGCATATTTCCTAGTACATACAAAGAGAAGGTTGAAAATCTTATGAGGTTGTCACAACGAAAGATGAAAATCAACACGAAAAGTGTAACATATGGATTATAGATTATTGTGGTCAATTGGGCATTAGTACCACCAATTTAAATTTCTAAAGGTCCAACAGGAAAATCTAAGGATCAACATGATGGTTTGCTTGGTTTATTCAGGGAAGTGCAAGAAAAAAAGCATGATAGAGCACCTAGACAGGGAGGTCACGTACCAGGCCGATGATCAACGCGCCCCAAAATGGTCAAGTTTGCATACAGGGAAATTCGCCAGGAAAGTCGTCCGTCCATGTCAGCCATAGTGTGGACTGGTGGTGCAGCCTGCCGAAACGTGGCTCATCGATGGACAGGTTCAGAAGAGACATTCATCTAGCAACACGGTTCAGAAGTACTAACCATGATGTTGATTTATTCCGAATTGGCACATCTACAATTTGTTTCCTCTTGACATGAACACCAACAAAATCCCAGGTCTCACATCTTAATCCTATGCATAAGAGTTGAAAAAAAAGTGACCACACATTAGAACCAGGTCCTTCCTGTTTGGGACTAAACAAACTTTCATGAGCAGGACAGTGACTCAGCCTTTCAGCTCTCAGCTAGATAGCAAAATGAAATGCTTCCACAGTTATTTACAAATACTGAAATATGTACGCGGTGAAATGACAATGTTTGTCTGTACACACTCTTTTGATGACAATGACAACGCTTTAAATCATATTCATATAACTATAATCTTCCTTCCTTGTACTTCTCCCACGTCTCACATATATATGCTAAAAATATGTTGATCAATAACATAGTGGTCGCTAACAATCTAATACTGGCAGTCATCAGTGGTCGCTAACCAGATGTCGGAATAAACGTGATAAATCATATTCCAACATAACATACCTCTCAGCAAACTTCTCAGCCTTTGTTAGGCGTCATGCAGTGTGTGGGCGTTCTCTGCCTCTGCAAACTGATAAGATGGTCAGTGAGACCAATGGGAGCGTCAGTTTTGTGCTGCACCATGACAAAAATATAGGAGAAAAGCACGAAACCATCGCTCCTAAACGAATTGTCCAACTACAGCAGGCGTAATCTGGAGCTCAAGTAAGACCACAGTCAGATCGTTCAGGTGTTTCATCCCCAACCTCTCAAGTTCCAGTGAGCCATGGATGGAGCTTGCCATGGCTGGCCGTCCGACGGCCTCCGCCTGCGAAACGGCATGCTTGAGGGTGGTGCCAGCCGACCATCGCTCGGGATCTCAACAGGGAGCCACCACTCCGAGATCCTCAAGCGCCATGGCCTGACCGGCGAATCGGACTTGAGGAAGAGGCTCGTGCCCGCAATCCCTTCCACCGCTTGGCCTTCCCGTGACCCCCTCCACAGCCAGAGCTCCCGCCTGAATTTGGCCGAGGGCGGGCTCGATTTGGCCGGGAATCGGTTGGGGGAGGCGGCGGTGAAGCTACCAGCGTGAGAAATCCTCCGTCCAGCCCGGCGTTCTCGAAGGAGAAGAAGACGCGCCGGGATCTGGCCGGTGACGCGCTTGCAACCTCCATGAACTCCCGCTTCTGTAGCCGCGGGGAAGCTCGCCAGAGCATGCCGGCGACGACCGCGACCGCGTGTTGAAGTGTGAAATCAGGGGCGAGGGAACGGGGCGAGGACGACGATTTCGCTTTGGCGGACGCACGGAAGGCAGAGTTTTCGTCCGCTCTTCTAAATTGCTAAACGTACACAGGTGGGGGGATCCCAGCCCTATGTGGACGGTTAGATCTAATTAGGTGGGGCGGATCGTGAGGTGGAATTTGGTCTAGGTTGTCCTGTGTATTCGTTTCTGGGTGGATTTAGAGAAGAATATGTTTGCACTTTTATTAGTAGTAGAGATGTACAAGGCCGATGTTCAAATTAGTTATAACATATCTTCCGGTTTTTGTCGATAACGGAATATAAAAGAGCAACTATAACGTACTTTTATTGCAATTAAATCTTCAACGCTACTAGTCGCCGCGCCTGTGTGGTTGTATGGAATGTTACAACATGTTTATAATAATGTTAAATAAGAGTGTGCTTAATTGTTTTTATTTTGTGAAATGTTTTTAAAACTGAAAAGAGTTGTTGGATTTGTAGGTACAGAACGGTTGCAAGACGGGAAAAGGTGATCGGAAATAAGTTTGAGATGAAAGATGACTGATTTGGTGGTCTACATTTTTTAGTTGTGGACGTTGTCATGATGACCGTATAGTATGAAATGGAAGACATACATTATTTCGCATCATTGTAATAAAGTTACCTGGTTTTAAATAATTATAGGAAGGTATGGGTAGATAATTATACATGTAATAGCAACAGTATGTCAGCAGTTTGCTTAAGCGATGAGCAGGTGACGTAGGTACAAATGATGTCGTAGTAACTTATAAGTTTCATAAAGTTTGTTATTTTGCTGGGTAAGTCAGATAATTAGGTAAATACCGCTAATTTTGTCTATTTGTTGTCATCTCATATTTCATCTTATATGTTACGGTGGAATGTAGTAATATATTCTTCTGCATCTTGATTAATACAACAGGCTCATGTTAGCCAAAAAGTGGTTCTACCAAATGAAATATAATGCATCATATTGCTAAGTAGGGATAAAAAATGACGATCAGGTCACTAGTATTTTTTTATTGGAGGCGTGCAATTGCAATTACAAAAGAATTCAGCTTAAGGTATGTTTAGTTTACACTCGCGCACCAGAAGGACATTGGAGTTGCACAGACTGCATCTTACTGAATTGATGAAGGTTAGTGAATTAGATGCCAAGAGTACCAACCTCTTTATCAACAAAGGCAGAGTTATTTTAGTGGAGAAGCAACCGCTGGAACAGGTTCTGATCTCATTTCATCGAGGTAAAGAGATGATGTTATCCCTGCAATAAAATATGCAACCATGACAATCCCTTTAATATATAGAGGCAAAGAGATGATCTCATATCTGCAATAAAATCTGCAACCATCATAATCCTCTTAGTCGAGGTCTCAGTTTCAGAATGAATCGAAATTATTTATAGCATGATATATAATATAAATATAATATGCCCTATTTGTGTTGTACAAAATAATTCTGAAAAAAGGCAATCACATTTATTATTTGTTGAAGAAAAGTCACTTTGGGATCCATGTCGTGATGAGTCCTCATACCTAGTAGATGCAATTGAATGAAGCTGGATGGTCCCCATGCCAGATGTACACAAAACTAAGTCAGTAACAAATTAAAATGGCGAAAGTGTATTTGCTACTGGGTTCTAAAGCAATTTTGATACAGATGCTATGCTAAACATTGCCGATCGAAAATACAAAGTAGTCAAGCTTTGAAAGAATCTACAGAAGAAAAAAAACATGTTTTTTAATTGATCATCACAGCAAGAAATAGGAATAACCTTACATAACTTTTGCATTTGGCATTCATATCTTCCACATTGGCATTCATATTCACATTCATGTGAAATACGTGGGAATTTATCGTTTATGGTATGTTGAAGTACTTGTATTTTGGCACGAATGTGTAATTTAAGTTCATAAACTGAACGGATCGAAGATGGTCGTATTTCGGCGTAAATTTGTAATTTGAATCCTTGTTTGGAGGAAAAATATTGTATTAGCATTTATTAAATTCAATTTATCTTCAGAGGAAATGAATTTATGGTTTCTCCAATATGCATCTAATTAAGCATTATTTAAATGTAATTCCATAATTAGTGAGAGGTAAGTTCAATTTAAGTATTTGTTAATTTGAATTGTATAATTGGAGGGAGTTCAGTTATATTATCTCTAAATATTAACCAATTCGAACTGATATAATATGTTTGTGTTTTGCCTTAAATATTTAATTTAATTCAACAATCAGAGGGAATGCATTATATGAACATTTATTAAATTCAATTTAAATTTAATCTATAATTAGAGGATATGTGAATTTGCATTTTCTCCAAATATTAATCTAATCAATCATTTTTAAAATTTAAGTATACAGTTAGAGAGATTTAAGTTAAGTAAACTTCAAATATGTTAGTTAAATTGGAATGATCAAATATGGTTCTATTTTGCTATAATTTTCTTATTTAGCAGCATAATCAGAGGAAATATATTATGGTTATTTCCAAATGTTAACCTTTTTGAGTATTTATCAAATATAGCTGCATAATTGAGAGATAGTTTAGTTTAATTATCTCTAAATACCAATCTATTTGAAATGGTATAGTAAGTTTGTATTTTACCCTAAAATTTTATTTAGTATATTTTATGAAAGGAAATGAATTTCGATTTTGTGTGTACAGTTGGGAAATACGGAAAACAAATTGGCTAACAGATAACATTTCCATAAGTTATATAATTAGTGTAAGAAGATTATATTAGGTTTTCTAATTAAAATGATTTTAAGTTGTTTAATAATGCATGGAAATGTGTTAGGTGTGAAGATTTCATTTTTCTACAAATTTTGGTAAATTATTTGTATTTTTTTGAATTATAGATTAGAAGATATGGATTTTATAATTCTCTGTTTTTTCTGTAATTCAGCCGGGACCCACTTGGCAGGGTTTTTTTATTTTTTGGTGAATGGAAAAAAAATCTGCTGAGCTGGACCCACATGTCAGTGCGTGTGGCATGGGCGACGGCGGCCACCGCGAGCTGCCGAGCTCCGGTGAGCTCGCTCTGCTCGCTGCAGGGCGCGTGTGAGGTTGGGGCCGCGTGTATTCGCGGGAGGAGGCCGCAAGGAAGCCGGTGGCGGCGGAGTTGGACCGTTTGGTCACCGGAGTTGGCGGCGACGACCAAACGGCGGCGGCGGCCGGCGAGCAGCACGGGCACGGCGAAAGAAGACACGGGGAAGGTCGGGAAGAGGTCTATCCGGAGCAGCGCATCAGCAGGAGGACGATGGAGTGCTCGGGGAGGCGAGGCGAGGCCGGGATGGAGCGAATCGTGCTCGATGGCGCGGCGGCCGGAGTTGAAGAAGGAGAGCACGGCGACGGCGTTTTCGTGAGTCCCAGCATGTGATACTCGCGGAGGATGGAGATCAGGAGACGGCGAAGCTCGTCGTATGCTTGGATTCGTCGGGGGAGGAGCGAAGTGGCAGCGAGGTGTGTCGGCGGCGATGGCGACTTCCGGCGTCGCGCGTGGGAGAGAAGGAAAGGGAGGGGATTTGGTGGATATTTTTGCAGCGAGGCCCCTGTTGTTTCCGGTAAATGCAAATGAGTCCTTCGTAGCGAAAAAAATGTGGACTGCGGAGCAGTGCGTCGAGCTGCGAGGGAGTTTTTTGGAAAAAGGTCGCGGTCACCGGCTGGAACCGGCGCGACCGGAGGGTGACCGGGCCACGTGGCATGCGCTGATTGGAAGAAAGTCCCCAGCGCCAGTAACGCTATAGTTCCGCACGTTTTTTGAAGCGATCTGGACCGTCGGATGGGAAGATCGGACGGCGCGCGTTTAAAAGGCGACGTGGACAGCGAAATGGAGGGTGAATCCTTCCAACTTTCATATATAGTACCATGCTAATCGTAGGAAGTGTCCACATTATTTATACTAAACATCTTTACCTTTTTATACCTCATTTTATCTCTTTTCAATCTGACTTGTACTTTTTGGTTGTATCTAAAAACATCCAATTATAGTTTTGTAATATGTAAAATAGAAAAATTTCTATATATTCAAATTTCATTATTAAAAATACAAAAGTGTTGACATAGAAAGCCATTTGTCATGTAATTAAATAATTTTTATGTTCAGAAATTCAAGTGGACTGAATTATTTATAAATACCATAAAACACAAAAGTTGTAAAATCTCATTTGTCTACAGGTTAATTAGTGTCACTTGGATATTATATAGTGTATTAAATTATTTATACACATGCATTTTTTTAAAACTTTAAATATCTTGAGTGGGGTTTAATACAATGGTGAACTGTGACGTGTTGTGCTTAATTATAATCTCATGTAGAGAAATAGGCTGAAAAGTAGAGTTAAGTAAGTCAGACAAACATTAAAATAATTCAAAGTAAGTTTGATGAGATTATCATAATCCACCGTAATGCCAAATCTCTATTAAGTAGAAGTTTGTAAAGTAAGATAAGCTAATTATTAGTAGCACATAGGAAACTCTAGAATGCATGACGTGCCAAAACATAGTTTGTCCTCAAATCCTCTTAGCTCATCCTTACTGGATGGCATTACTCATTTCTTCAGGATGTCATGGTCAAATATTTCCATCCAAATTTTTGACTGTCTCTTTTACACATGTCCTCAAATCTTCTTTAGCTCATCCTTACTAGATGGTGTTATAATACAATGATTATATTGCAGAAGTTGCGTGGATCCATGTTTTGAGTATATGTGCCCAATCTTTCTTTTTTTTGCATGTTTTGACAGACTCAAATAATCTTAGGTTGCACATGTTCACTTTAAAAGATGTTGCGTAAAATTTATTTGGACACTTTTGAAACCACGGAGGAAACGTGCAACGATATTTGAAACGTACGTACATGTACATAGATATTCCATGCAACTTCCTCAAGAGTAGCAGAATTAAGCAAGTAAATAAATAGGCGCATGCGGAATGCAAAGTTCTGTCGAGACCAGGGCATCATGCGCGCAGACATCACAGCAGCTCAAACTTATTATCCACTTCCCCTGATACTGATAGTAGACTTAAAAGAGTAAGTGCATCGATCGATCACTTCTTCTTGGCAAGGAAAACGTCGGAGAGCACGGTGTCGGAGCGGAGCGCCGCCCTGAGGAGCCCGAGCCCCTCGTCCATGCCGACGGAGACAAACTTCTCAGCGAGCTCCACGTCCTTGTTAACACTGAACTTGTTGATGAGCGTGATACTGGAGATGGCCGACATTCCAGCCCGTCGGTCACCATGTACGTCACCAGCCCTTTCACGTACCCGCCGCTCTCATCGCCGCCTGCTGCCGAGGAAGACGCCGAGGTCCTGGGCGCCGCGGAGGGCAGCACGAAGGTCACCTCCCGACCTCCGTCGCCATCGCCTGCCTGCACTGCGGGCACGCCGCCTTGGCCTCCATGGTGGCCGTGGCGCAGTACCCGGCGCACGTGTACATCTTGAACCTCGCCAGCGGCGATGATTCCGTGTCCTCGACCTTGCCGGCTCGGGGGGCGCCGCCTTGCAGCAGCAGCAGCTCGCGTGTGTCCGGGTGCAGCAGCTTGGGCCGCAGCAGGTCGGTCTTGTCCTTTCCCGGAAGCAGGTAGCAGTTGCCGATGTCGTCCACGCTCTGGTACAGCCTACAGGCGCCCGATACTGCCGTGCATGGCGCCCGCGGAGATGAGCTTGGCCACGGCGCCGACGGGGAGGGTGAGCAGGCTGAAGACGAAGTCCACGAACTCCTTGCCGGCCTCCGCGAACAGTACCTTCTTTGACTTGGTGTCCACCAGCAGCTTCAGGGAGATCTTGTTGCTGGAAGCCATGGCTTACGGTTAGGTGGAGCTTGATCTGTTGATAAGGATCCTGATGGGAGGGGATTTATAGGAGAGGAAGAAAGGAGGCCAAGAGATTTCGGTGCTTCATCAATGAATCGGATTGAATTGTTTGCGTTGCAAATTGCAGTCTCCTTGGCTTCTCGTGGATCAGTTAATGATGCAGTGAATATTTCGAAGTCCAGCAGACGCAAATCCAACTTTTTTCCTATGTTCTCGACACGATTTGACTGGGGAAGGATAATATTCAGCAAGAAAGATGCAGTAAAAGAACTATATCGAAGAATCGGGCGCCCTCTGAATTTTCTTACGGGAATTTGAATTGTGTATTTGAACGTGGGATTTGTTCTACAAGTAGCTCTGAGTTAGATTTTCATTTGACAAGCATTGTTGCTCCAGGAGTAAGGACGGCAATTGACAGGGTACGAGGGGAAGATCCGAACAAAGGAGACGAAAAGACTTCCGTGCTTGATCATTGAATTGGATTGAATAGCGTGCGTTGCTACTTGCATTCTCACAGTTCAAGTAGCAACGCTTTTCGTGAATTGCTGCCTACTTTAATGATACCCAAATATTCTTAAGTATATTAGGGCAACCGTAATATATACTTCACAGCACTACGATACCCAAATATTCTTCAGTTTACATTGGCCATACTATTTCACCATATTGTCCTACAATTTTACATACTCGCTCTAATCAGTTTAGTAAGTGAAGTCGCCAAGCGAAATTCCGACAGGGGCCAAAACAGTGCACAATTACTTTTACTAGTTGAGTGCCCGTGCGTTGCAACGGTTTCTTAAGTATTTTATCATCGCACATGTTCTACATACATGTGAACATAAATACGTATAAATTTCATGTATATAAAAAATATATTACAAAAACATTACAATTTTCATACTGGATAATTTAATGCCATATGCCTAGGAAATAAGGAACCAACTAATTATCTCTCTCACTTGGCACGCTTAAGATTTCTCTTACGACAATACAAATGTTGATTCTGGCTTCATTTGAATGGTACTTAAGCATCCTTCTCAGCTTGTAACTATCTTGTACCGATGTAGTGCAAATTGGATGAACAAATTGTTAAACATCACATGATAGCACGAAACTGAAAAAAAGCATCCAAAAGAGTATCCAGACATATCCAATATCACATAGACGCGTTATTATTACATGTGAGTGTGTGGCAAATGGCTAAAATGACTGTATTTAAACTTATTTTAGTGCTAGATACATCCATTTTAACGTCAAGTAATATGGAACGGAGGGAGTACTTCCATATCCCCCTCCTCTTGTTCATTATTGTTGTCTCCTGACTGTGGCAATGCACATTCCTCTATAAAACTCGGTATTGCTCCGCTGCCACACGCTGTCTTCTCCAACGTTAACATTTTTTGTGGATACTCTAAAATAAGTTGTACAAAACACGCCATCTCAACTTTCTGCTCTCTATCCCCACATCTCAAGATACACCTGGATGTCTCATCCTCTCGCGAAGCCTCATTGAGTTAAAGCCTCTGACTTTGTCTAACTCAAGAGCATTGCAAATCCCTGATAATGTTTCAATGTAGGAAAGATGCATGCATGAATTTTTTTGAACAGGATCCGATTCATATAAAAGGAAGCTCAGTACAAATTACAAATAGGTCCAGAAGTAAACCGAAATTACAACAAGACCCAGAAACTTGCACTAAACACCTCGAGCCACCAGGAAGAATCACGATCGGATCCACCCCATCTCCCCAAACGCCTAACCTCCGCCAGCGCCGCCGTACCTCCATTCCCAGGGAAGCAAGCACCTCCACAAGTAGTAGTAGACTGCAGACCCGGCCGCCGCGACGCGACGAACACCCAGCTCGTTGAACGCACACAGCCATGGCACTTTCTTTCACAAGCCACCCATCTTCCCGCCGGCACCGCATCGGCCAGGCCAGCCACCAAGACCACCAGCTCTCCAGACGACTACTCCCCTCGCCGCCACGGCCGGCCGGAGCAAAGTCGCCGCAGAGAACCACCTCCACCACCACGCCAATCAAAAACGGATCGAGCCCATCCATCTCCTTCTCCCCACGCCACCACGGCAGGCCAGAGAACAAGAGACAAAGGAACTCACCCGGAAGAACCACCTCACACTCCCAGAGCTGCCGCAGAAGGAAACGACGGCCCGACGACGATGGAGAGGAGGAACAAAGGCCCCACGAAGAGCGAACGACGGCGTCGCCACGCCATCCGCTCGGGAGCAGCAGGAACTCCCCAGATCCGAGAATCTAGGAGCACCAAAAGCTTGAAGCGCCACGCCGTAGCCCCGAAGAACGCCGACGTAGAGGGGACGACGCTCCAGCACCATTATTCTCACCGACGCCGCCTCCACCCCCACAGCGCCGCCAGCAGAACACCTAACCCTACTATGTACACACCGCACGGAGAGGACCGGAGTTCCCCTACCCTCCCGCCGCCGGAGCAGCAGACGGAGGGGAGGGGAACTACCGGCCTCGCCGGCGGCGGACCGAGGGGATGGACCTTCCTCCCTTTCGCCTCGCGAGTCGCAGGAGAGAGGGGAAAGGAGACTTTGCTTCGTGCAGATTAGTGTGGATTAGTTATTTTTTGCTCACATCTACTCTTGTTAATTTGTCCTTCAATGTATACCACCTACACTGCAGTTATGCAACTACTGTCAAATAATAAATACATCATACAAGGTACTCTAGTTCCATGATCATTTGGCTCTACAACTCAAGAAAATTCATACTATGAGACATGTTTTACTTAACTACTTATCCCTTTAACTCATCATGGTAGAGTTTTTTTTTTTTGCGAAAAGGACACTGGCATTAAAAGAAACACCGAACAGTACAAAACACCTCAATGAAAACGAAAATTACAACGAGATCTTTGAGATGCCCTTCGTCTTCAACCTCCAGACCGTGTCGACGGCGCGCCACCGCTCCTCGCAGAGCCAGCCTGACGTTGTTGATTGCGGACGGGAAGTCGCCGAACGGGTCAAAAAGACCACATCCGTCCCAGAGCCGAAGAAGAAGGATGAACCGCCGATGAAGCTCTATGACGATCTGGAGATCGCCATCGCCAGAAGAAGTACTTGAGAACCACACCACTCCCACGAGCTTCTCGACGTCACCGTCGAGTTGAGGCTGAAACCGGGGAGACATTATTGCAAGAAGCGGCGCCGCCACCAACAGAGCACCGCCCCAGCAAACCTGGACACGAAAATCAGAAAAACGGAGCCCTCCCGCCGACGAGAACCAAGATCCACCGCGCCTCCATGGTCTGAAGACCTGAGGCAGACCAACGGCGGCGCCGACGGGAGACGATGAGATCCAATCGCCTCTGTTGTCGTTAGAGACGAAGAGGTACGAAGCGGTACGTCATCGTGGTAGAGTTTTGAACATAGTGAATTTCTCGATCAGCATACTCGTTTGTATGGAACATATCAAGCTGACTTATCTTCAAGAATCGTAATCCGAGCATGCACCCAGAACCATACCATCCACTATATGAAGTTGAGAATCAGACTTCAGTCTTATCTTGTCTTCACTTCCGAAGTATGTTCGTGCCAAACAACATATAAGGATACATAAGAAAAGACACATGCAGATGGACAACTAAGTTATTGACCATCTTTCGTCAGCTCTTGCAACCTTGTGTGTGTGCAACATGTGCTTCGCTAGTGTTTTAGTTGCAACCCTGCTCGGAGGTGAAGAGTACCTCGCCGGCCTGGTTCTTGCTCGCACAGACCCTGTCGGCATACTCATTACAGCCATGTTCGTGGCCGACGTGCGTCTTGTCGGCGTGCTTGTCGCAGTCGCGCACGTTGTCGTCATGCTCCTAGAAGACGTACGCTTAACCAGCATACGTACTCCAGCCATGCTCGTGGCCTGATCATCGGCGCCATCGCATGATTGCAGCCCTACGACATTTCTTGCAAATGTCGGCACCATTGCAAATCTTGGTTAAAAACTGCGTAGTGGCGTTTTGTAGTCCGAGTTCAAAAAATTGCATCTTATTTTTAAAAAAATTATGGAAAAAATCCCAGCTATAGATAGATAGTGATATGATCTGCATGTGTGCAAATTTAAATTGGAAATTCGTTATATTTTAGGCTGTATAGTCTAATATAATATATATTTTGTAAATTATAAGTCTAAAATAATACAAATTTTACATTCAAAATATGTACACTCGACGATCTCAACATTATCTACATGTAGGAATTTTGTTTCGAATTTATTAGAAACTAAAAAAATTCGTTTTTGAATTTTGAAAAAAAGAGCTATGTGTATCTCGGAGCACTTTAGCATGCTAGGATTGACCATGTTCGGTTGCATGCATGGATGGACTGGGCAGAGCGTGCGTAGCAGAGAGATAGAGGAGTTATGGCTGAATTGTAGAGAAACACGCGGGGCTCCTAAGTGCACACCAAGCGATTCATCGTAGCTTGTTTTATTAATTTGTTAGAGAATAACGTGGGATTATGATTCATTGCTTAATCGTGATTGTTCTGTGGCCACAAATCACGCGGAAAGCATAGTTAGTGCGGTGGCATTGTTTGTAAATCAATTGAATTATGACGCGAGGAATTACACATCTAACAAATTACATAAGGAATACCACCCACGGGTCTGGCCAACTAACCATGAGAACACCCACAAAAAACTAACCGGATGTTGCTCATCCTAACAAACATATCCTGACGTGCAAACAATACAACTGTTCGGACGATGTTGCTCCTTCTATCTTTTTATCGACCACTACAGACCTATTTTTATGTTTCTAGATTTCCTACATGTTCATCTCAAGAAACTTTTTAAACTTTCACACGCCCTACATATTTATCTCAACAAACTTTTCAAACTTCCTGACTATACGCGCCCAACAAGCTTGCTTGTCGCGGACCCATATATAGTCACCTTGTGCCCGCATACTTCGTCACCTCTTCCAGCACAGTTCTCTGACGCTGCTGCCGCCGGCTCGTCAGAGAAAGATCTCCTAGTTAATCGGATCTTAAAAATCTCCTAGTTAATCGGATCTTAATCACACGATTAGGCTAGAAACAGACGGAGATATTTTGTTGTAGCGCCATGAGATTAGGAGCTATTAAGTACGGTGGCATTTGCTTTGTAATTTGTTGGACGTGTGACACCATACCACGGACTCTCCTTTAATAGTAATAAAGATAGCCCCCAAAACTGATCGCCCCTTCTCTTTTTCCTCGCTCCTGCTTCTTCCCCGCGACGCCCAAGGGCTCGCCGCCCCTGCGTATCACCCTACTGCAGATTAACTCGCGCAGCTCCTCGATCCATTCCCTGCAGAGGAGCCTTCGCCCAGCTAGTCCTGCTCCGCATCGACGCTGGAGCTAGCCTCACCTCGTCGGAGCACGCGTCAAACCAGCTCAGATTTAGAGTATATTCAGAGTATTTGAACAAGTTGGTACATATGGACAGACATACTTTGAACAAGATACTCCAGATATTTACATTATTTGTAGTTTGCAATATTTGGGTAACACTGATTCTCTCTAAAAAAACGATTATTTGCATTGATACCTTCCTTTAGCCAAATAAGCAAGACAGTGATTCTCTCTGGACTATACTCCACTGGAGTAGCTTTTGAACTACAGAGCCAACTATCCATGCCATGTTAAATAGTTACACAGAAGCATCTAATTTTTATGACATCTACTCCATTGGAGTACAACTGTACAAGATATGGAGTTCTACATATGGATTGTGATAATTACATGTCGAAATGTATTGTCATAATTATATCTCAATATAAGAAGTTTCTTCAGATATACAGTACGCAGTTTCAGAGATCAAAGAAACAAAGATGGCAACCATTACAACAGAAACTGCTCAAGAAATAACTTGCAATATTTACTTCACTTTTCCAATACTAGATTGCTCAGTAGGTTAATGAATTATATTTACTCCCTTTAGCAATACTTCAGATATACTCTCAGTAGGAGTACTGCAATTTAATACAATTTATCTACAGAGAACTGTACTAGGGATATCCAAAGACTGATCTACAAGCCATTCAAAGTAGAAAGACAAGCTAATTGCTAGATACATGTACTCCCCTAAAAATGTACTTGATCGTATATTCTCATCCAGTAGTCTACCCTATTCATCGCAATTCACAATTTGGTAACTTTTTCAGTCATAATCGCAACTTGATGGTGGGGGCTCCGAGGGACGATGACAGTGACTATCTTCCTACGGGACATACCATTGCTGCAGCCTGCCGTCGTAATCCAAGAAATAACAGCTCAATAAAGTGGAAATGAAATGCTACAGCCTAAAAGTGAATTAGAGCAAGATTTCCCAAGACATGAGAATTCATATTTCCCTAGACCTGAAGGAATTGATCCATTAAGGTAATATTCACTAAGCTCTTTACGGGACGGACACAGTCAAGCAAATGTAACTTCTTGTTTCTACAAAATCAACATAAGCTTACTAGATCTCTATAGAAAATATATGTTCAGGGAGCAACGCGACGTCAAAATCTTGCCGTTTGCTAGCATATTGCCAACACATCTCCTAGTATCTAGGTTGATTGCGACTGTACTTTCATGTGGGGTGAAGTTAATCAATCACCAGTCAAAGAAAAAACACTAGTAAGTCGACGGCTATTAGCAATCGTATATAGTAGCAGGACTGCCTCTGTTACAGTTCGCGCACGGCGACGAATGATGGCCTAACAAGATATAACAGGGCTTTGCATAGCTTATGATCTTTCTAGAACAGCCTGAACCTGACTTCTATTGGATGGTCTAAAAGTAATGATGCATACACAGCAGCAACTATTCTAACCGGAAATTAAAACATACAGATCATGTTCCTTGATTTCAGAGTAACATGGTTTACTTCATCTCTACATTATGCATCTCCTATCATAGCTTAGTGATGAACTGGGTTAAGATGTTATTTAGACGATACTATCATAGCTTAGTAATCCTATTCAGACGACAGCATTAGCTTCTAACTTGCATAATAAACAGTGGTAAAGAAAAGCTTAGCAGTACCATAAGGTTACCTCTAATCTTATCCAACTACTTTCTAGTCAGCAACACAATATGACTTGCAACACATCATATACAATATACAATCAAAGCTGTCTGGATACCAAGGCATGATGGATAAGGATACACATGTGAACTTTACCATTAAATATACTCAAATGACTTGCCCTAAGATATATTCCATGATTCGTAGGCCATGCATCAAGTTTGCTAATAGCTGATTCGTAGGCCATTACTTGCATATCAAAATGACCATTACTTGCATATCAAAATGACCATTACTTGCTAATAGCTGCGGCTACGAATCATGGCTCTACCTACTTCATATCAAAATGTCAAGCTATAGGGGCAAGCATCAAGTTTATGATGTAAACAGTATGCTGTAAGCAGAAGCAAGCATTGTAACAAACATTATTCTTTATGGAAGCAACAGTACCTAGAGTACTACTACAGTTAAAGACCTTCAGTAGTCCAAGCATTTCATAAACAAGGTTCAGGTGACATACATTTATTTTATCTCCTTCTATTAACTTCATGGTTAGACAATGCTCTCATCCACTTCCCTGCATTAGTTGCCTGTTCGACCAAAAAATATGATATCAAAACAGATTCACTGTCTAAAAAGGACTACAATAATATGCACTTCGGTCCTATAAAAATAATTCAGTATCAGGCCTAATTTTACAAGGTTCAAACAAATTGGGAAGCATTCATGTAGTGTGTAACTCAAATTAATTTCACGTTAGTAAGAATATTTTACTTATACATCTACTGTTTGCTAGCTTGGTTACCGTTCTAGCGTAGATACTACCAATCTAAGCAGTCAAGTATATCAAAAATTCTACTCGTTCCATAATCAGACCTGACATTTCCTAAGCATCATGCACTCTGATATTCATACTTAAAACTAGAGAAAAATATTCTTATGTACTCACAACTGGGCCAAATACATTCTGTCGACCTACACCAGAAATCATTTGATGACGTCAGGAGGAAACACTAAGTAGGTCACAGAACATGGATCACAATTCACAAATGAAAGGAAACGACAACATCTTCAAAGTATAGTTGTAACCTGAATTTTTTATTGGTTTACCCTAACAATGTGAGTTGAGTCACTGAAGTCATCAATTTGGTTTACATATTGTTCTATACACAGTACTACACTTTTAGAAGTTTTAATGATAGCGGTAGCAAGGATGAACACTAACAGAGGACGGGAACTCATGCCTTGTGCAACACATACCTCTACCCAAAAAGGGTGCCACGCCTCTGTTCAGTTTAATATTTAGAATCGTCACTTTGCTACCTAAAAGTAAGGATGCAAAATAAAATCAGCATCACGTGCCGAATTGTGTTCCATATAGTATTTGAGCTCTTCATGCATTCCAGGTAGTATATACTGATTCCTTAACGACTTAACTAGTGCTCTTCTTCTTTGTTGTTGTTGTTGAGCGGAGTGCCTCTGCTGCTCCCTCCTCCTTAAGGCGCCACCAGTCTACCACCTTCGCCACCATCACGCTGGGAGCACCAGCCGAACCACATGGTTCATCAGGGATATGGCCTTCCCCTTGACTAACTTGGCACATCGTTGGTTATGAATCATCCACGCCCATGCCATGTTGACAACTTGACATAGCAGCACAATCAAACACCAGCCATGGTCTTGTGGGGGTTCCGCTAACTTTCACCATATTATGTGCATCAGAATTAAGTATCCCCACATCTGACATCTCACTCACAGCATTGCCTTCCATCACATCATCCTGATTATAACCGGCAACTGCAGACATCTGCAGCAGCACATCATCAACATCAGCCGAATAGGGACGAGACGTGGGTGACCCGACGACAAAAGAATGGACCTCCTTCTCGAGCTCGATCCAGCTTTGCCAGTATCCTTCCTCAAGCCCATTTCCCTCATCTTCTTCATGACTTTGGCTCGATCGTCCCAGCGTCCCTCCGATGAGTAGATGTTTGATAACAAGACATAAGCAGCAGGGCAGTCGGGGTCCACAAGGAGCAACTTCTCCGCCGCGTATTTTCTGGTCTCCAAGTTCCCACAGAAGCTACACACGCTCCCATTAAGGCCTGCCAAAGAAGAACACTGTCCTTGAAAGGTTCGTCTTCGATGAAAGACTTGGCGTCATCCAACAGACCTGCTCGGCCAAGCATGTGAACCACACATGCGTAATGTTCCACCCTTGGGAGGACCCCGTACTGTGAAGACATAGAATTCAGGATCTCCAGTCCCTTCTTCGCTGACCCAACATGGCTACAGCCATGGAGTAGTGATAAGAACGAAATATCCGTGGGACTGGCACCATCAGCTTTCATGGATTCACACATCGAAAGACTTAAAAAACCTTGACCGTGTCGCGCGAAGGCCGCAATCATGGAGTTCCATGAAATGGAGTTCTTACGGGGCGTCTCATCAAACACTTGGACAGACTCTTGCACCTCGCCGCACTTTGAGTACATATTGATCAGATCATTGCAGACAAGATGTTCCTGCCGAAGCACTTCTTGATGACCAGCGCATGGATTTGCTTCCCAAGAGCAAATGGTGTGGAAACACCGAACGCCCCCAGGACTGCAGAAACCATGTTTGTATCGATGCAAACACCTTGACCCGCCATCTCAGCGAACAACTCAAACGCCTTCTCTTCAAGCCCATTTTGAGCGAATCCAACGAGAAATCAGTCAAGGAAACCTCGTCAGGGTGCCGACATGCGCGGAACACGCTCAGTGCATCCTCCATCAGTCCGCATTTAGAGTACACATCCATGAGGCCACTCTCAACATGGAGGTCGGTCTCGAGTCCAGCCTTCACGATGAGGCAATGAATCTGCCGACCTTCCCTGGCTGCCAGAGATCCTGCGCAAGCTATCAGGGAGCTGGAGTACGTCACGCTGTTGGCATCCACCGTGCGCCTCATCTGCTTAAACAGCACGATGCTATCCTCATAAAGCTCTGCCCGCGCCGTTCCGGAGACCATGGCCGTCCAGGTGATGACGCTCCGCTCCGCCATCCCTTGGAACGCCCTCCGCGCCAAGTCCGGTGACCCGCACTCGAAGTAGGCCGTCACCAGCGCGTTCCCGACGGAGACCTCTCTGTCGAACCCCTGCGAGACCACCTGCCCGTGCACCACGGCGCACCAGGGGAGCGACGCCGACAGGACCGTGGTGAGCGTGGCTGTGGTCGCACGAGACGCGCGGGCCAGTGCCGCCGCCGCCGCCGTCAGAAGAGGAGAAGGAGGAGGAGCGCAGCATCCGCCTGAATCGCACGAGCGCGTCCTCGGCGCCGGAGGAGAGTTCCAGGAGACGGAGTCCCGGACGCGCATTTCGTCGAACACACTGGCGGCGGTGTCGTGGCGGCCGCACCTGGCGTACATGGAGACGAGCGCGTTCCAGGCGACGAGGACGTGGCGGAGGGAGGGGCGGAGCGGGCAGAGGAGGAAGTGGTCGGGGTTCTTGACGACGGTGGCGTGGAGGGCGGCGCCCAGGCGGTGGTCGGCGGCGCGGTCGCAGCGGGAGAGTTGGCCGCTGAGGTAGGCGTAGCTGAGGAGCGCGGGGACAGCCATTCCCCAGGTGCAGTCAGCATGTGTATTGTGTAGCTGGAGATTGCTTTACCTCGCGCGTGCGAGCGCTCGCACAATCTTCTCACGCGCGTGGCGCGCCCTCTTCCCTTCTCTTTTCGGTTCATTTCCCTTCCCTTTCCCTTTCCGGCTGACCCACTCCTTTCTTTCCGGCTGCCTTTCCCGTCCCCCGCACTGAAGCCTCCCGCCGCCTAAAAATCCTGGCCGCCGCCGCTCCAATGAACCCCCGGCGACCCCTCCTCCCCGTCATACTCCCGCCCCCTGAGGCCCTGACGACCACCTCCCCTCTGAGTCGAGGCCGTGCCCTTACAGGACCAGTAGGTGTTGAAGTGACCTAGCTGCCGCCCCGACGAGCCCTCCTCCCCGGCGACCTCCCCGCTCCCTGCGAGCCCTGCTCCGGCGCAACCCTTCCCCCGGGAAACCCCTCCCTCCGATGACCAGGATTAAGAGGAGGAGCGCAGCCCTGACCGCTGCCCCTCCCGTTCATTTTTATTGATTTGGAGGTTCGATTCCATCCTGTTCTTTGCTCTGTTACTTGTTTGTGTTCCCTGGATGGACTGGATACGGAGGTCTACATGTGTGCGCGCAGAGTTTGTTCGGGTTTTATTGTACCTTTTTGGAAATCCGACTGAAATCAAACGGAAGAAGCTACATGGCGATGGGTTCAATCTGACTATTTTAGTGGCTGCAAGTTTTGGATATATTATTTTGGTTTATTCATCCCGATGTTAGATGGTGTTTCATCTGTTAATGAGAGGGAGATGAAAAGAGGCGTCTCTCCAAGGATGCATGAGAATTGATGATGAATTAGTGGGAGAGATGAGGACATATGCGTTTCAGCAAAGGAGTAGACGAAAAATGATGCGTACTTGACAGACCTGGTGATGTGGGCTGCGGAGGAGTCATACTGTAGGGCTTGATTAGTACGCAGCAGACTCAGTTCTCTTTTGAAGTGAAAACAGCAGCAGAGTGATAAGGGGTACAATTGGACTGAGCAACAGTAGCATTTTAACAATACTGTGCTAAAAAACTGGACTAATTTTAAACGGTCAGGCTCTTACTGATTCTCTCTTGTGTCTAACTGCCTACTTTGTGATTAAAAACACCTAGATATTCATTCCCAATAGCACCGTATATTCTTGTTTAGTGAGAATGACAACTTATTCACTAGAACTCTGAGAGTAGTATTATAGTCTGATTAACATCAATCCGTTTTCATGGTTTTAGTTCTATCACCAGATTGTTTCTGTGATTTCATGAAGGGAAATGTGTTCACAAATGCCAACGTATCTACACTGTAGACTGTACTAACCATGCACATGTGGATTAAATTTCTGCAGGACTCTAACAGCCTTTCGATGCTGACTTCCATAGAGGAACATAATCCTTCTGAAGGGACGAACTGAAGGCCAGATTATGGCCTTTGTTTCATCATGTCATAGAGGAATTTGGCCCTTCGTGGAACGCCCCAAGAATATCTGAAACTGAAGCTGCACCTTCAACCTTCATTAGCTGTCCAAGGTGGCACTTCCCCCTTTAGTTCAGGCACTGAAATCAACTGCAGCTGAATATGTGTCCTGCTTTCACTTCCCTGGACACAACAGACGGTAAGCTGCTTTGTTTTCCTTGTCGAAACTTATTGGCGGACAAGCATTTTCGCATGACTTACCCGAGTGAACTCGATAACCTCTTCTACGAAGTATATTTTTTTGTCAACTATTAACCTTGCTTCATTTCAATTCTCCTGTTTGAAGTTTTTCTTGTTTGATTTAATTCGATTTTTTTTGTCGCGTACCAAGCATATTTATATTATCTGTTCTATCGGACTTTTACGGTCCCATTTAACTCTTTGGTCCTTGCAGATTAAAAATGTTAAATGCAAACTCCACGGAGACAGAAACTTTGATGTTTGAATGGAACTTTTGCATTGTTAAGTGGTTTCAATGGCTGATTTAAATTGGACATTATTCTTGTTACACAACATTTGGATGCATTTCAAGGTTCTCACGGCCACTAATAGGTACTTATCTTTTTCATTCTTATGCTTTCTCATAATGCTTTCTTTTTCATTACCTATAAAGCATGGTAACTCTTACATCGATTTTGTGGTGATAACTATACTCCTGGATACTATGATATGTGTTACTATGAAATACATAACATGATAACTATATCAATTTCATGAGCCTGGTAACTCCAGAAAGTTTTGGTTGGTAACTATTTTTCCTGTAGAGCATGGTAACTTCATCGATATTCGTGTTGGTAACTGAACATTGAACACCCTAATAACTCTATAAGCACCAGGTTGATAACTATTGCCTATATAGGATGGTAACTCTTACATCGATTTTCGTGGTGCCTTAGCTCATGATACCATGTTAAGCTTCATGCACTAGCCACTATTCCATAAGACCAATCTTTTGGAATAGTGGTCAGCACATGAAGCTTGACATGGTATCAGAACCAAGACTCGAACTCGAGACCTTGGCTCTGATACCATGTCAAGCTTCATGCACTAGCCACTATTCCAAAAAGACCGATCTGATGGAAAGGGCCAGACAATTCACTTATACACTTCAACAATAACTATACCTTGTATACCTTGGTAACTCCATATGTATTGAGTTGGTGACTACTAAATAGATGAGATGACAACTATATCGATTTCATGAGCCTGATAACTACGTAAGTGTTTGGTTGGTAACTATTTTCCTATAGAGCATGATAACTTCATTGATATTCGTGTTGGTAACTCTATAAGTACTAGGTTGATAACTATTAACTATATATCATGGTCATCTTACACCAATTTTCGCGGTGATAAGTATACCCTGGATACCTGGGTAACTCCATATGTACTGAGTTGGTAACTATGAAATAGGTAACTTGGTAACTATATCGATTTCATGAGCCTGGTAACTCATAAGTGTTTGGTTGGTAACTATTTTCCTATAAAGCATGGTAACTACATCGATATTCGTGTTGATAACATACACTGAACACCTTGATAATCGTACTAGGTTGGTAACTAGTATTTAGAGAGCATGGAAACTCTGCATCGATTTTCATGGTGATAATTATGCCCGGTAACTCCATAAGCACCGAGTTGGTAACTCTACATCGATTTTAGTGTTTTCATCGATAACTTGCATGACCTGGTCTTGGTAATAATTTTTAGTATCCATGTTTGATTACTTGCTTTATATGTGATTGGTAATGTCTTACTAGTGTTTGTCACCGATAACTTGCATGTTATGATCTTGATAATAATTTTATAGCATTTTCTCCTTTGGTAACTTAATTTATATGTGGTTGGTAATATCTTTACTAGTTCCTGTCATTGATAACTTGCATGTCATGGTCTTGGTAATATTTTATAGCATTTCCCATATAGTAACTTGTTTCTATGTGATTAGTAATATCTTATTAGTTTTTGTTATTGATAACTTGCATGATATGGTCTTGGTAATAATTTTGTAGTATCCCCCATCTGATAACTTGTTTTCTATGTGGTTGGTAATATCTTACTAGTTTTTCTCATGAATAACTTTGTGTCTTATGGTCTTGGTAATAATTTTGAAGTATCCCCATCCGGTAACTTGATTCCTATGTGGTTGGTAACATCTTAATAGTCGTTTCTCATCGATAACTTTGTATTCTAGTGCCTTGGTAATAATATTATAATATTCCCCCGTCCGGTATTTTTTTTCATGTGATTGGTAATATCTTGCTAGTTTTTCTCATTGATGTGGTTGATAATATCTTACAAGTTTTTCTCATCGATAACTTTGTGTGTTATTGTCTTGGTAATAATTTCGTAGTATCCCCATCCGGTAACTTGATTCCTATATGGTTGGTAATATCTTAGTAGTAGTTTCTCATTGATTAATTTGTATGCTAGTGCCTTGGTAATAATGTTGTAGTATTCCTTGGTAACTTGTTTATTATGTGATTGGTAATATCTTGCTAGTTGTTCTTATCGATAACTTGTGTGCTATGGTCTTGGTAATATTTTACGTGGTATCCCCATCTAGTAAATTGCTTCCTATGTGGTTCGTAATATCTTCGTACTAGTTTTCATCGATTACTTGTGCTATGGTCTTAGCAATATTTTTCGTAGTATCCCCATCTAGTAACTTGCTTTCTATGTGGTTGGTACTATGAGTACTAGTTTCTCATCGATAACTTGTATGTTAGTGCCTTGATAATAATCTCTGTAACTTGTTTATATATGTGGTTGGTAACATCTCACTAATGTTTCTCATCAATAACTTCCATGCTATGGTCTTGGTAATAATTTTATAGTTTTTCCCATCGACTTGTTTTCTATGTGGATGATAATATCGTTTACTAGTTTCCATTATCGATAAATTGCGTTGTATGGTATTTGTAATATTTTTTTAGTATCCCCATTTAGTAATTTATTTTCTATGTGGTTGTCTCAAAGTTGTCAATCTGGGATTTTTTTAAACCATGATCCATTGTGTAGGCATTATCATTCTTGATTATATATTGTTTCGTTAATACGCATTACAATGAAGGTTGTAGTAACTCCTAAAAGCATGTGCAGGCACCTCAGCTTTACGAGTTGTTCAGGAATTCGGCCGAATCGCCGATTAACTGGCCAGTTAATCGCTGCTCGGAGGGTCACCAAACGAAAAGCACATATTCGGCTAGTTAACTGTTCACCCTGATTAACTGCCAGTTAATATCGGCTCTCAGACCGAATAATCGGCCACACCATTTAACTGAAGGGGTAGTTGGGCGAGGTCAATATTTGTATGCCATATTTCTACACTTCTTGGCTGCTCTTTTTGCCATTTGGTATGCCATATTTCAGTATAGTTACCTAGCTGGTAACATGGGAGTATGAAATAACACAGAAAAACTATATATAAGTTGCCAAAATATTGTCATGTCCTGTTTTCTCGACCGAATAATGCTCGACCGATTAATTCAGTTAATCGGCCGATTCGCCGATTAATCCCTATTCAGTGGCCGATCGAGCCGTTACCAGTTAACGAATTCCCGAACAATGTGTAGGACAACTCCAACTCTTGCTATTTGCAAAGGCTATATCAAATTCAACTCTCCAATCTTCACAAACATATTATTATGAGATAAATGAGGCTTTCTCGGTATATTCTTGGTCTTGTTGCTTTCTAGTACGAGACATGCATGAAGAATGAAGCAAGACTTGACGATAGACTATTACAGGTTATTTGGGTCTCTTTGTAAGGCTGAAGCTTTAATATTATCATCTTCTTCCCGTAAAAAAAATGAGACAAGACTTGACTATATACTTCTGGATGTTCAGGCTTCGTCGCATTCCTCCTGTGAGTCACAGAATTAATTTCAGTTAAATATATATTTTAGTTCTAAATAATAAGATAAATACTAATGGACATGTCACTGTTGCAGGGAAAGCTAAATGTAAGTGGCAATGTTTCTCTAGACATTTTGTTAGCTGTTTGCAGTCTTGAGACGTCGAGTGGTTAGTCGGAGTGCTGAATTAGATCTAAAAACAATTTTGAAAGGTACGGATTGAATTTTAAAAAACAAGCTCAGAACAGTCATCATTCCAGTTTAAAAAGATAATTTAATTTTTTTAGGTAAAATGTGTAGTACTTTTTCTTATCAAAATGTAATCCTACCAAAGTTTCTCATGGCCTCAAATGCTTAACATCTTCACAAGCTGACAATGAGCAAACATAGCAAGTTTCAAGTGTAAGCTGTGTTTTATTTAGTGAAGAATAGAGTTACATTTAGGCTTTTGAGAAATAAGCTTCAGATAGTACTCCCTCTGATCCTAAAAATGTGTCGGGAGCAGTAGTATTAAGTTGTACGTGATTAGCTTGACTCCAGCGACGTTTTTATCGGATCGAAGGGAGTAGTAGCATTTTCTGTAGCTTAATATGGTTATATAAAGAGTCCTAATTTATTTTTTCGAGAAGGGTCTTTCTTACTAGTCTTATGTTAGGATCAAATTATATAGACAAACAAGACCACTTGAGGCACTAAAGTTCAGTTCTATTTTTACATCAGAACCTTGTATGTGCTTTAGGTTGAGAGAGGGAATTAGTGGTTGTGTAGGCACGAAGTACTGCACTAGAAATCACACATGCCTTGTTCTCGAGTCAATGGAGTCATGAGTTCAGCTTCACTTATTGCTTTAGTGTTGCTGCCAAGTTACTTTTCTGATGTCCTATGTCCTATGTCGTCAGGAATAAATGGAGCAGCTTGTCAGTGCATGAGGCAATGGGAGTTTGTGATGAACCAGGTGAGCAGAGGAATGAACAGATCTGAGAAATGAACCATCATGTTCACCATTGATTACCTCTAGTTTCTCTAGCTACTTTCTTGTGATTTCTCCGACCTGCTGCTATGCATTGTTCTACAAGTAGCGCCTTAAAAGAAGGCCTGGAAGGTGGTTGTGACATCCCCAAGAATGTGCCAGCCAAGATACTGAAGAAGAATCTTATCAAGCTCCCGCATTGAAGCTCTGAGTTTCTATCGTTCCATCTATCTCTGCGTGAACTGTTGGCTCATCACCATTGTACAATCAGCCTTAATTTGCCCCTTTTCTCGATATTTCTGAGGCCTTATTTTACCCCTTCTCTTGATACTTCTGAGTTCATATTCGAAAAAACTCAGTTATATGTACATCCTTTTTTTCTTCATATTTTCACATGAATGCTAATGAAGGAATTAAAAATAGATTGTTTCCACATGAATAGAGGAATAGTCCAAAAAATAAAAAATAAAATGCTGCTAAAAGTAGTAGCTAATTCCTGTTGAAAGTGAGATTTTTGTTTTGTGCTATGCCCCACCCGTACTAGTAGAAAGTATGGGTGGTCTGAATTATGTTATTGGTGTACTAGACTAGTAAGCCAAGCTATTTTTCATTTCTTTTTTAACTCCCCAGAAATGATTTGATATTTTTTTGATTGTCTCATGGGTTTGGAAAGTTCTTTTTCTACTGGTGTGTTTTCCATCAAATTATCGGACCAAAAGTTATTGTTTGGTCTTTACACTAGTAGGAAGTGGTAGGTCTATTTTGCTCAATTTTTTTACACTAGTTGGAATTGGTTTTTTCGATCTCCCACCCGTTTAATTTACCCTAAAAAATCACTAGCCCAAAAGGGAATTAAAATTTTCATTTGGTTTTTTTGTAAGTAAAACCCCCAAAGGGAATAGTTATTTTGGAAACAAAAATCCAATAGTTTTTCGTTTTGGCACCAAAAGGGAATTGTTTTTCCAGATTGTTCAAACAAAATAGTGTCTTTTTTTTGCGAAACACAGTACAACGCAAGCGCTCATATACACGCGCACACACTCACCCCTATGAACGCACGCACGCACACCCTACCCTATGAGCACCTCCGAGAGACTGAGTCGGCGGGTCGAGTCTTGAGATTGACGAAGTCACCACGGGCGCCTCGCTGTCGACGGGAACGTCGCCTCCCACTGAAGAATATTCCGCCTTAAATGAGAAACACCAGCGTCAAACCTGGGGTTTGAACTCTGGTGGGCTAGGGGTACAACCACCCAACTAACCATCTTGCCTCAGGCAAGTTCTCAAACAAAATAGTGTCATGAAACCGAGGCACAAAAGGGAATAGTAGTACCGATCAGACTTTAGACACGCGGAAAAATGGAATAGATCGGATCCGATCTGGTCGTGTAACCACTTTTTTTTGTTTTTTTAGAACTCGTATAGAAAAACCAGTTGGTCGATCGATGGAAACTAGTCCAGCCCGCGGGATCAAATAGAGAGCAGCGAGCAGCCCAAAAGGGAACAGAAAGCCCAAGCCGAAGCCCAAGCCGATCGCGGCCCAAAAGGGAATAGAAAGGCCATGCCAGAAAAGGAAATAATGCTTGGTCGGAAATCGTTCGACCGATTCCTTTCGCTCGCACGTGCGAAATATAGCATCGCCCAATACTTTTAACAATACATGGCACGTTGCAACCCTAATGTCCAGTTTTCTACTTATTGATCAGAGATAGTGTCATATACACTCCTAAGCTTTGGCTTTGCTAGGTAAACTGAATATTTTTGGAAATATTGCTTTCCAGGCATACAAACTAGTTCGAAAAATAGTGACCCAGGAAATACTAAATTTTCTGCCAAGAATTTTTGTGGTCAACTGAATATTCTGGGAAATACTAAATTTTCTCTTATATTGTAGTTATAAGAGAGATAATATAGATGTCATGAATATAGGCGTTCCACTGGAAAACTGGAAACATGTTGAAAGAAATATTTTTAGATGATTTTCTATACGAAGATATAGATGACCAAATTTAGATGAGCCACTAAAGATGCTTTAACCAAGGTGATTGTAAACAACCACCAATGGGGTAAATGTAAGCCGCCGACATCGACCTCCCTCGAATATAAGACTTTTTCCAAACTTGATGACGACCAACCTACTGAAGCTCGGGCCATAGTCCGTCCATGCGCCGACCGTCCCAATGTACTGGCGTCGGTGAACGGGCACCCCTCCTTGGCCACGGGCCTCTATCTCGTCACATAGTTGTGCAGATGAAGTGAACTGAGCGCTACACTCTTGCTTCATTTGAAACACATATGTACTACTATCGACTAGTGTTGATTGAAATATGTCAGTATGTAATCGAATTTTGTTGTGAATATGACTAAATAATTGAGAGAGAATGTGGGAAGAACAATCCAGTCGCATTGAGTCAATTTGTAGTTTGGACAGAGGATAAGCGAAAGTTGGTTGCGTTAAGGGATGCAAGGGAAGTTGCAGTTGTCTCCAAACGAAGAAGAGGGAGAAGAAGGCTTCTATGGTGAAAAAACAACCAAGTGGACGAGGAGCGAGTTACTGAACTACTCTTTTAAAGCT
The DNA here is from genome assembly GCA_947311845.1 of Poa pratensis. NCBI lineage: Eukaryota > Viridiplantae > Streptophyta > Magnoliopsida > Poales > Poaceae > Poa > Poa pratensis. The sequence goes on from CAMZMU010000042.1 coordinate 66,227,117, forward strand.
AATTTCGAAAGCAAAATTAGACTATAGTTATCGAAAATAGAGAGGATGCTGCACATATACCTTTTTAGGGGGAATATGACATGTGTGCTTCGGAAGGTCCTTAAACTTAGTGGCGGATCCAGGAATGGAGCAAGCCCCAGGCGACAAACTGGCCACTAAAACACACTTGTAGTAGCACAATATTTTTATTATAATTGCAAATATGAACATATAAATTTTGAAATCAATTGGTAACACTGCAAGAAATTTAATTTTTATATTTTCAAATTCATACAAAATATCCTCATATTGGCATAGAAAAATGATATAAAATTGGGGATGCGCATTTGTTGACTGGTTTGGTTTTCATATAGATGGTAAATCTCTGCATCCTAAAATATGAAGCCAACGATTCAGTTCAGTTACATATGTTCTTCATGTCGCATTGCCGCAGCAAAGGGAATCGCCTGGAGGAGTAGGACAGGCTGCGGCGATGGACAAGAAGAGATCCAAGGAGAGGCAGTCCATGGGACGGGCGGGGCTTGCCGGCGTGGGTGTATGGCGCCGCACTCCTAACGGTCGGTAAGGAGCAAGCGAGTGAGTCAGGCTGAATGGTGTGTGGGATGCTGTCACCAAGTGGTGTCTCTCGGTTTGGTCGTGGACTCGTGGCCAGCCCCGAAATGTGCCATTTGGCCAGACCTGGGTTATGCCCCGGGTCAATATTTTATTTTGCATAGATGGTAGGCCAAACAATGGTGCGCTTCGAGCCATGGCCCTTGTTACAATGGGCCTGGATCCACTTCTATGGGCTGCCAAATAGCCCAGATGGGAATGGGTCGGCCCAAAAATCTGGCTACCAAATATCAGGAGTACATGAAGTGTTTGTCGTCTGGTGTTGATCTGGCTCTAATTACTGAAAATTCGTTAAGCTGCAACGGGCACAACACACCCAAGTTCACTATCAGATCAACAAAGATCTGCTAGCAACCCAACCAAGTTCACTTACAAGAAACCAAGAACCTACTACACTCTACCATATCAGAAGGCCAACGGAAATGATCCACCAAGGTAGCTACTAAATATCAGCCATTAATCCCACTTGTTTCATTGTCCCCGTCATCTGCATTGTTTTACACAGCAATATCAAAATATTGTTATCTTTCCAAGACTTAAAGTGGCCAAAGGGTTAAATAAGATACACTCCATTAGCAAACGTTATAGAATCTGAAGATGTGCCCCTCTCCTTCTAGATGAACGTAGTTGAGGTGCATGTCAAGTAGGGCACAATGTGTTCATATAGGTGTTTAAGGAGGAGGATTCTTATGACAAGCAGTTAAACTAATAACTCAGATGTATCTACGTCAGCTTTACTAGTTCGGCAAATTGGTTGAACATTTTGTATAACATTTAGTTCTGACAAACATCTATGAATATAGTTAAGGTGCATGACAAAAAGGGGGATAACAAAGAAGGCTTTTTAAGGAAATCCTAATTAAAGATGGATGTGGATTTTTTGTTGTGTATTAATAAGCAGTTGGACACTCACCACATACTTGACCAACACTATCAAATAACCACATCCATGTGCCAGATGGATTTACAAATGAGTTTTAGAAGGCAAACTTAACCCCGCTCAAAGGTATTCTGATGTCACTATACATATACTTTGATGAGCATAAGCTAGACCTTTACGACATCGAAAGACATATTACCACCTTCCTAATTCAATAAAAGTATAGGTCATCGACATATTTAAAAAAATTGTTGTTCTTAGGGAATCCATTGTAACTTATAAGATAGATTTGACCCAAAAAATGTGATCACACCAACTGTTCAATTTATACTCTAGAAAGTATATATTTTCTTACAAAACCATGCACTACAAACCTCTAACTATAAGATATTTGCAAGGTTCTATGCTTTGTAATCTCTACCATTGTATATTATTGCAATATAAATAGATAAGACCATTCAAGAAATAATATACATATATACTATATACTTCATAAGTGATGAAATAAATAAAGGAGGTCGTGTGTTTCCTTTTTTTGTTTTCAAATTTGCATGTGGTTCTGTATCTTTGATAAGGGTAATATGTAACCAAGGGAAAAACTTTCTCGTCAACAAAATATATTTTCAATAATGTATATTCTAACTATATAACGGAAAACAAATGAGAAATTATTGTATGGATAACACTTATAACTAAGTACTTCCTCTTTTCCTAATTATAATAAATTTTGTAGGCTAACTTAGCTTACCAAAACATCTTCTCATTAGGTATGCAGGTACTTGTATACAACATATGTTTGTGACAACTACAGTAGTATAAAAATTAGGAAAGTATAAAAGTTTAGTATAATTCTCCTCCCCAAATTAAACAATGTATCCCATTTCATATTTAATTTTCGTGTTTACAAGAAAAATACATTGAAGTGGCCTCGGCTTTGATTGAAGTTGTGCATGTTAATCCATAGAACACTCTAGAAGGAAAAAATCATCCACCCACCAAACTATCTTGGAGACCTTTGATGTATGTGATGTGCATTGAATGAACCATCACACTCACCTCGGTTCTATGTTTTGCCACCATAGTCATAAAATGTGTATTGGTGATGATGTATGGAAGGACCTGGCAAAATCTTTCAAGTGATTAAGTCCATCTATCGTCTCATGTCACACTCCAATTTTCCATGATGTCGAGAGAAGTCAAGTGTATTGGGTATTGCCATGTGTAAGAACTTACATTCAGATGTTCCAATGAATGAAGGTAAATCATGTCTCTGATAAGAGGTGTTGGTCTCAACTTGTTGCAGTATATGTCCTTGCGGGATATGCGGTTCGTTCACCTTTCAAGCAATTCCATATCCAGTTCAATGGTGCTGGTCAGCTCTGGTCAAAACCGAGTTGTGCCCCATGTATATTCCTAAAATATGTAACATTGTCGCAGTTGTCCATACGTTGTCACTTCTCTGTCAACAATGATGGTTGTAAAAATATCACCTTTGAATGTTTTTTCCCATCATAATGATATTTGTAAACATGAAAGTTATATTATGTACTAAATCTGTCAGAAGGTATATGGGTACATAAACTGGCAATATAGTACCATAAATACTTGTAATATAAATGCAAGGAACTACGTTGGTGTGCCTTCTTAGCATAAAACATGGTACCTAACCAAAAAACGTAAGTGAATGAAGTTTACTACATAGTATATTTACAGATCTGAAGTAGTTGAAGTAGTCCCTCGTGTCACTCGTACGAAAAATAAATCATATATTCCACCTTACACATGGAATACAAAACTTGTACGTCAAATTCTTATATGGTTTGTAGAGAAATTGGATAGAGATTTCACTACAACCGATCGGACCTTGGGTGACACGGTCTTTTTGTCACGTATTAGCGAAATTTGTCATGGATTACCCTCTCGTGACGACATTAGTGCGACACTACGCCCGTCACAAGATCCTCGTCACAAATTACAAAATAGTGACGCCACGACAATTTCGCGTCACGCATTATGGATCATCGATGACGCGTTTTTTCGCGTCACGAATTGATGGAATGCATGACAAAAATATTTGTCACTGTTCATTCGTAAATTTGTCACCGATGAACGCAATGCGTGACAAAAATCGCGTCATTGATTAGTTCGTCAGCTGTTTTAGACCGGTCAAAGCTGCTGACCTGTCGGTCAATGAAGATGATGTGGTTGTTTACGTGGCTGTTGACGTGGATGCTGATGTGGATGCTGACATGTGGCTGTTTAGGTGGCACTCGACGTGTCTGCTGACGTGTATGTTGACATGTGGGTCCGTTCTCTGCTGAGGTGGCATGACGAAAAATGGGTCCACAAAATGCTGACGTGTGGGACCAACAGGTTTGCTGACGTGCGGGACCCACCGGTATGCTGACCGGTGGGACCCACCGGCATGCTGACGTGCGGGACCCACCGGTATGCTGACGTGTGGGACCCACCGGTTTGCTGACGTGTGGGTCCAAAGGCTATTAGGGCGTCATAAATTATGTCACATTTTCGTCACGGATTTTGTCTCAAAAAATTTAAAAATTCACAAAAAATTGAATATTTCAAAGGCGTCAAATATAACAAATGAACTGTGTTTGTCTGATGGCACTAGCAAATAGAGTACACATGAAAAAGAAAAAAAATACACAGAAAATTCGTAGGAAAGCTTGTCTACATGAATAAACATGCGCTATGTTCAGTTGGCCTGGGATGATTGCGACGACATCCGTAATAGGTAACTTATCATGCCATCCATTTCCTTCTGCCTAGTTTCAAATTCCGTAGTCTTCTATTCATGGGCTTTCTGCAGAGCTTTAAGTTGTTCCTGCTGCCTTCTTGTGGCTTCTTCAAATTCATGTTGCTGGGCCTTCAGTTTTGCCTCCATTTCAATCTTGTACCTGTCAGCTGCTTGTACTGATTGTTGCTCCTGATCTTCTAGCCTTTCTTCCAATTCTCTGATGCGTGAAGATGATATGCTAGATTTTCTGGATACAGATGACATGCCCAAGCTTGTGAGGAATGTGCTCCTCGAGTTCTTCTTTGCCAATTTTTCCTTGAGGACTTCTTCAACTATTTGCAGGTCTGTTCTTCCCATCTCATGTTCTTGGTGGGGACCCCATTTTTTGAGAAGCATTTCTATCTACGGCATGATTAAAAAGCTTGTTGTCAGTATGAAAATTTAACAAGGTTGCTGCAATAAAATGAGGTAAATTTGTTTACATATGCTTCTTCTGACTCCTTGCTCATGATTTTGTCCTTGTTGGTGTGAGTAATTTTGTAAAATTCAATAGGAGTAGGATCTTCCTTAACTTCATCTTCCTTCACACTTGATTTCTACCATAATTCGATCATGATTGCATTAGCAACGTACATCATATAATTGCTTAGAAAGTATGGTTTGCATAAGTATAGTTAAAAAACTTACTACAATTTCCCAATGTGCAGCGTAGCTTCTAGAACCAGTGGTATGGGGCTGTTTGACAGCATCACGGTTATCTTTATTCGTCTTACACCTTTCCTGTGTCAAGTTGATGCACTATTACTATTCCCCAAAGATAGCACAAACATAGAGTAGTCGGACCATATGGTGAATGCATTAGTATGTAACTTGTACCTTGTAGTCATCGTCAAACCACGTGGTGACCAGCTTTTCCCAACTTCTCTCATCAACATTATCTGGCTTCAGTAAGAGCGCTTGCGGTACACTCAGATTTTTTATCTTGGGCCAATATTTATGTTTAAGCCTATATCGGTGTTGGCAAATAGATTTCTGCAAAATGGAAGTGCACACATTCTTGCCCACTTCATCTTTTGTGTCCATGTTAAATTTTTGCTACAGAAATTATGAACCCAATGTTATATTACCACGGTATGGCTGAGCTGCATGTAAACATTAGGTGATGAATATCATAAAAGTGATGACTCACCACCACCGATACCAAAGCATCTGGAATGACATGTTCAAGTTCGTGATCCTTCTTCCCGTACTCCTTCCAGTGCGTTGCAAGAAGCATGTTGTTGCAGACGTGAATACCGAACTGGGAACTAACTTTAGCTGCTTGCACATGATCTAAGGGTCTGTTCGAACCCTCGGTGAAGTCAATCCGCAACTTATTGCGTCCATTCTTTCTTGCGTACGCTTCTAGGCCATGCCCCATTGTTGCTGAACGTTTACCTTCCTTTTTACTTCCCCTCATAGAGATTGTTGAAACCACTGAAATAAATTCACAACAGACGTTGTAACATTATGTACAATCGGATGTAAAAAAGAAACAATTTAGTATGTTAAGAAAATTAAAAAAATGTGAGCCTACGCTGGCTGTCCAAGTTAGCAAGTGCATTATCTTCAGGTGAGTTGCTGTCCTTTGAGGTTAAATTTTGGGGAGGCGAGTTGTCTGCCGGATTGTTCTCTCCATCTGGGGGTGTCTCTTCCATCGGTTGGGACTCCTGGATTGTTGCCGATCTTGTCATTCTGGTAGTAGGCAGTACATTACTCGAACGCTTCTTCTTGCTTGGTGGTCCTGTAGAACCATCTACTGCCTCCTGAAAATCAGCTGAAAACATTAGTATGCAATCAACATTGGTAATCTGTACATAAATAAAATATGTAGTTGCATATGACCTTGTTTGCACGATTGCGGTCCTCTTCATCTAATGCATGTTCCTCTTCTTCAGCTGCCGTCTCGGAAGGATCTGGTTCATAATCTGATTCAGCAGCTAGCTCGTCTTGCTGTGCTATGTCTTTTGTATGCGTCTTCATTCCAGCTTGTGCACCACCATACACAAATGCATGTGCTATGGATGAGAAATCTGGTAAGATCTGACCATCATTACTAGCTTTCTGCTGTAGCACTTGAGTCATACGTGCAACCTTTTCTGCCATAGACTTTTGCCAAAGCTTCTCGTACTCGCATACTTCAACACTCCCTAACGAAAGAAGAAAGTTAGAATTGGAAGATTTGAAGGCAGATCGAATGAATCTATGGTGTGGAAAAAAATTATGAATGCGGTAGCGAAAACTTCTGAAAGCGGTAGAGAAAACTTCTGAACGTTGTTTACAAAACATCCGACAGTGCTAGATGTGAAGGTTTTAAGATTTGAAGGCAGCTCTAACAAATATTCAGTCCGCGATCAAAAGGTTTCAAGATTTGAAGGCAGCTCTCACGAATCTAAGATGTGCAAACATAATTTTTACGGCAAATAGTCGAACAAATCTACATACCGTAATCATAAGCATTCAAGACTTCTACAAGATCTAGGTGACAAGTTGTAGAAACAATATGTGAAGTTAAGTAAAACCCTAGGCTCCATGAATTGCGGATGTAATCATGTACTCCCCTTGCACTAATACGTAAGATCGCATCTCGTACCCTAAAATAAGAAGATGATCAAATGGAATGACGAGATGGGGATTCAATTACGACCTTGTTGATTTGAAGATTGCTTCGACGGTTTGTTGGAACTTCTCGGTTTTTTAGCGGAGGCTTCCCCCGCCCTGTCTTCCCGGCCATGTCGTCCTCCGGCTTCGAGATCAAAAGGCGGGCAAACGCCAACCTGTGACACTGCGGCCGGATCTACGGTGAGGTAGAGGATGAGGTGAGCACTACCAGATCTGATGATAGGCGGCGAATGCTAGGAAAACGCGAGGTGCGAACGTGGGATGTGGGAGAGATGTGCGTATTTAGGGGGCGGGGGTAGCGGGAGGAGTTTGGTTGGGTACGAAAAAAATTTGAAGGAAAGGAGGGAACGTAAAATTTCGAAGGAAAGAGAAAAGGTACGTATTCAAGTAAAAGGAGGGAATCGTCTTTTTTTCACTATTTAAACGAAAATCACTAACCTTTCAAATAAACATGTACACTTCAAGTATGTGGACACAAAGCAGGACATATGTTTTGTATAACCCTGAATTACTTTGAATTTTCTGGTATGAATTTCTACTTTCTACCATTTAAATGAATTTATGACAATTTTTGAAAAGTAATTCAAATTTGAACTACAAGTACGTGGTAGTTTGTCCTTTTGTAAAAATAAAAATCATTTTGGGGTTCACAGGTACTGATTCTATCACGGATCCATCCATAGTTGTGTGTGATTCCACACACTTGCGTGCATATCCATGCCTACCAGTTTCACCCCTTTTTGAAAAAATTCAAACTAAATGTGGAACTTTTGAAAAATTGAAAAACTTTGTTAGCCAGTACTCCTATGTGATCTAGTTCGTAGGAAAACAAATGGAGCCTACGATACGAAAGTTCACATCAGAAGCTTACACGAAGAACACAATCAAGTATGAAGATGCAAGGAGCTTGAAGCTATATGACTAGGAAGAAGACCAAATCCACAGCAAAATTCATTATATTTTGCTGATATTTGGAATATTGGTGCATGTTACCAGGGGAAACAACTGTGACGGACTGATTTTGTGATTTCGAGTTCAAATTTTTTTTTTGAATTTTGAAGTGCCAAATTTGAGTCTTTTTGTGAACCAAGTACCAAAAATATGATGCAAAGTAGCACCAACGTAGTGTGAACACAAAGCAGGACATATGTTTTGTATAATCCTGAGTTACTTTGACTTTTCTGGTATGAATTTCTACTTTCTACCATTTAAATGAATATATGACAATTTCTGAAAAGTAATTCAAATTTGAACTACAAGTACGTGGTAGTTTGTCCTTTTGTAAAAATAAAATCATTTTGGGGTTCACCGGTACTGATTCTATCACTGATCCATCCATAGTTGTGTGTGATTCCACACACTTGCATGCATATCCATGCCTACAAGTTTCACCCCTTTTGAAAAAATTTAAACTAAATGTGGAACTTTTGAAAAATTGAAAAACATTGTCAGCCAGTACTCCTATGTGATCTAGTTCATAGGAAAAAAAAGGAGCCTACAATACGAAAGTTCACAATAGAAGCTTACACGAAGAACACAATCAAGTATGAAGATGCAAGGAGCTTGAAGCCATATGACTAGGAAGAAGACCATGTCCACAACAAAATTCATTATATTTTGCTGATATTTGGAATATTGGTGTATGTTACCATGGGAAACAACTGTGTCGGACTGATTTTGTGATTTCGAGTTCAATTTTTTTTTGAATTTTGAAGTGCCAAATTTGAGTCTTTTTGTGAAGCAAGTACCAAAAATATGATGCAAAGTAGCACCAACGTAGTGTGAACACAAAGCAGGACATATGTTTTGTATAATCCTGAGTTACTTTGAATTTTCTGGTATGAATTTCTACTTTCTACCATTTAAATGAATTTATGACAATTTCTGAAAAGTAATTCAAATTTGAACTACAAGTACGTGGTAGTTTGTCCTTTTGTAAAAATAAAAATCATTTTGGGGTTCACAGGTACTGATTCTATCACAGATCCATCCATAGTTGTGTGTGATTCCACACACTTGCATGCATATCCATGCCTACCAGTTTCACCCCTTTTTGAAAAAATTTAAACTAAATGTGGAACTTTTGAAAAATTGAAAAACTTTGTCAGCCAGTACTCCTATGTGATCTAGTTCGTAGGAAAAAAATGGAGCCTACAATACGAAAGTTCACAACAGAAGCTTACACGAAGAACACAATCAAGTATGAAGATGCAAGGAGCTTGAAGCCATATGACTAGGAAGAAGACCATGTCCACAGCAAAATTCATTATATTTTGCTGATATTTGGAATATTGGTGTATGTTACCATGGGAAACAACTGTGCCGGACTGATTTTGTGATTTCGAGTTCAATTTTTTTTTTTGAATTTTGAGTTACTTTGAATTTTTTGGTATGAATTTCTACTTTCTACCATTTAAATGAATTTATGACAATTTCTGAAAAGTAATTCAAATTTGAACAACAAGTACGTGGCCTTACTATGTCATATACTAACAACTCAAGTTGATAAACTATGTCTACATAGATTCGAAAGCAAAAAATGCATGTATGTAGTGTGATATCTCAAAACTCAAGCTAGCTAGCTAGCTATGAAGTTTAATTAATTATAAGGTTGATATAAGAGGAGTGGTTTTGGATTTGCAACATGAAAATTTCTAAAACTGACCACAGCTTCATTTTGCAACTTACTTTTTCATTTTCATATTTACATTTTCATGTTCTAAACAATTTTCATATGTTTTTCGTGTCCTAGATTGTCCAGTTCGCGTCCAGTGGCATGACACGAGTGCACGCATGCAGGTTGGCACGTAAACATAAAGGGTGATCGCGTCTGTTAATGCCAAATATGGTTGCAGCATGTCTAGACATGTCTAGATGGATCAAAACATTCCCAATTGCGGTCAACTGTACCAACACGTCCATGCACGGCAACTGTTCGACAGATGGACAAGATGCGTGTAGATGCTCTAGATGATCGACGTGGTGAACAACTACTGTCCTGTCATTTCATCTGAATGCCATCGAGTGCGAATATAGCAGTAAGCCAGTAATGTCCAGTCAATTCATACTGGTTTTTGGCAAAAACGAAGCGACCGGCTGTTGATTTCCGCATGCAGTTGGATGGACGCGCCATTGCAGTTAATTCCTCTCTATCCAAATCCAAGATAAAACCCCTTATGCGTTGCGGTTCCAAAGCAGTCCTTCTCACAGAGACCATCTTCTCCAACAAAAAACCCCAACCTTCTCCCACTCCCAAAAACCCCAATGGCGGAACCGTGGTGGCAGAACCCGGAGATCCCGAGCGACTCGGACGGCGAGGGCAACCCCAATGAGTGGTGGGATGGGGGCGCCGGACTGCCCAGCGACTCGTACAGCGACGACGACGGCGAGGGCGATGCCCCCGAGGAGGAGGAGGAGGAGGAGGACGGCGAGGGCGACGATCTCGAGTCCGACCCCGAGTCCGGCCCCGATGTCGACCCCGAGTTGGAGGGGGAGGAGGAGGAGCCGCCGAACTCCGACTCCGAGGAGGAGGACTACGACGACGACTCCTCCTCCTCCGACGACGGCGGCGGCGACGACGACGACAACGACGACGCACCGCCAGCGAAGAGGCGGAGGTGGTGGTAGGCTTCGCGGAGGCCAGCGAAGAGCTCGCCGCTGGCGGAGGACTAGTAGAAGCCGCCGGCGTAGTAATAGTAGTAGCCCGCCGCCGGCGGAGTAGTAGTGCAGTAGTTGCACCGCTACTGATTAGTAGTATTAACTGTAGTAAAAACTTTTGTAATCAGTTCGAAGAAGTTTTGTAATCAGTTGGAAAATATAAATCCAACCTCAGTTTCATTTCCAGTTTCCGTTTCAGTGTGCAAATCCTAATTACGAATCCTTTAATTTCCTCTAATTCTAGAGTTCAGTTTCTTAATTATTTAATTTCAGTGTTAACTACGTATTAATCCCCTGAACCTTCCGGGAAGATGGAACTCCGGGCTTATATGGACGGGCCGGAAATTATATGGAAGGCCAGAAAAATAGCCCATTCAAATTTTTTTTTTTTGAATTTTGAGTTACTTTGAATTTTCTGGTATGAATTTCTACTTTCTACCATTTAAATGAATTTATGACAATTTCTTAAAAGTAATTCAAATTTGAACTACAAGTACGTGGTAGTTTGTCCTTTTGTAAAAATAAAAATCATTTTGGAGTTCACAGGTACTGATTCTATCACGGATCCATCCATAGTTGTGTGTGATTCCACACACTTGCATGCATATCCATGCCTACCAGTTTCACCCCTTTTTGAAAAAATTCAAACTAAATGTGGAACTTTTGAAAAATTGAAAAACTTTGTTAGCCAGTACTCCTATGTGATCTAGTTCGTAGGAAAAAAAATGGAGCCTACAATACGAAAGTTCACAACAGAAGCTTACACGAAGAACACAATCAAGTATGAAGATGCAAGGAGCTTGAAGCCATATGACTAGGAAGAAGACCATGTCCACAGCAAAATTCATTATATTTTGCTGATATTTGGAATATTGGTGTATCTTACCATGGGAAACAACTGTGCCAGACTGATTTTGTGATTTCGAGTTCAAATTTTTTTTTTGAATTTTGAAGTGCCAAATTTGAGTCTTTTTGTGAACCAAGTACCAAAAATATGATGCAAAGTAGCACCAACGTAGTGTGAACACAAAGCAGGACATATGTTTTGTATAATCCTGAGTTACTTTGAATTTTCTGGTATGAATTTCTACTTTCTACCATTTAAATAAATTTATGACAATTTCTGAAAAGTAATTCAAATTTGAACTACAAGTACGTGGTAGTTTGTCCTTTTGTAAAAATAAAAATCATTTTGGGGTTCACAGGTACTGATTCTATCACGGATCCATCCATAGTTGTGTGTGATTCCACACACTTGCATGCATATCCATGCCTACCAGTTTCACCCCTTTTTGAAAAAATTCAAACTAAATGTGGAACTTTTGAAAAATTGAAAAACTTTGTTAGCCAGTACTCCTATGTGATCTAGTTCGTAGGAAAAAAAATGGAGCCTACAATACGAAAGTTCACAACAGAAGCTTACACGAAGAACACAATCAAGTATGAAGATGCAAGGAGCTTGAAGCTATATGACTAGGAAGAAGACCATGTCCACAGCAAAATTCATTATATTTTGCTGATATTTGGAATATTGGTGCATGTTACCATGGGAAACAACTGTGCCGGACTGATTTTGTGATTTCGAGTTCAATTTTTTTTTTTTGAATTTTGAAGTGCCAAATTTGAGTCTTTTTGTGAAGCAAGTACCAAAAATATGATGCAAAGTAGCACCAACGTAGTGTGAACACAAAGCAGGACATATGTTTTGTATAATCCTGAGTTACTTTGAATTTTCTGGTATGAATTTCTACTTTCTACCATTTAAATGAATTTATGACAATTTCTGAAAAGTAATTCAAATTTGAACTACAAGTACGTGGTAGTTTGTCCTTTTGTAAAAATAAAAATCATTTTGGGGTTCACAGGTACTGATTCTATCACGGATCCATCCATAGTTGTGTGTGATTCCACACACTTGCATGCATATCCATGCCTACCAGTTTCACCCCTTTTTGAAAAAATTCAAACTAAATGTGGAACTTTTGAAAATTTGAAAAACTTTGTCAGCTAGTACTCCTATGTGATCTAGTTCGTAGGAAAAAATGGAGCCTACAATACGAAAGTTGCAAACTTGATTACAAAATGTTGCAATACTTCGATACATGGTTGAGAACGATCCCAACTTCGTATCTAACCGCAAGTGCAATGAATGAAACTAGCCGTTGCTTAACCAGCGCTTACCTACCACCTTCCGCCACTAATGGCGTCCAAGCATACTTAAGCAGCCCATTCCCTCCTCCTTGCACACATGCCGCCCATTCTCTTCTTTTTCCTCCTGTCGCCACCTACGCCCAGACGTGTGACCAGTTCATATGGCTAGCCGCCGATCCACCCCAGCTCGCGCGTCTCCCCAAGCTCGAGCACGACAACTACGACCACATACCTACTTCCGATCAACACTGAATACGTTGGTAGGCGAGGTCCCCGGATATCTTCGGCCGCACGATCCGAAGCCTATTCCAAGTTCATCCGACGGGATTCTGCGCCGTGAAACATGCGGTTGGGGCAGACGACTCGGTAGGGCGCCATGCCGACACGGTGGCCATGGCGGGCGAGCCGGTCTTGGTTCCTCTCCCGCCTATCGATCCTTTCCTGGCTCTTGCTTATGAGCAGGACATGCTCGCGTACCACCTCGAGGAAACTACGGCTACCGAACAGGCGGCTGTTGGAGGCGACTTAGCGAGAGGCACGTCGCACCTCTATGGACATTGCTTAACCATTAAGATGGTGCAGGAGTGTTTGAAGGACAAATTGTGAGGGATACACAAGAATTGGAGGAGTCTTATTATTTTCATGGCCTTTTATTAATTCTTTCTTGTGTAATCCTTTTGTTCTGGTTCTCGCTGCATTGTACGCCTGCAGATTTTGAAAATTTTACCATGTACAATGTTGTAGTGAAGGACAAGTGTGCACAAGGAAATGATGGACACACATATAATTGTGATAATGATGCAAATATTCAGTGCATTATCAAAGCATTCAAGATTAGGTAAGTTCCGATCTTATTGCGCTCTCATCCTGGCGAGATTTATGGTTTCTAGATTCATGCCGGCCTGCAAACTGGGTCCGCGCTCACCCATTACTTAAACCCTGAACTCTCCTCCCTCCAAGATTTCCTCAGTCTCCAACAACCCAAAAATCACATAGACGGCGCCGCCGCTATCGGATCCAGCATCGTCGACCTTGCATCTCGTACCCGCCGTCTTCCTTCACAAATCCTTCTCCTCCTCTCGCCTATGGCTTCTCACTGACCCCGGTACTTTTCTTCACAGATCATCCCATATCGTGGTGCAACGACTTCATCGATGGCTTCGAGCAACTGGGTGACAAACTATTTACTTTATATCTCTACACCAATCTCATATCAGTATTATGAGACGCCGTAAATTGGGTAGTGATATTTATCTTATGATTTTGTAGTGTGGCTATTGCTTTGACAGTAAGGGCTTGTGCGTTGGCACGAATATGAAGAAATCATTTTTTTTTGTTACCCTAGACGTCGATTGTGTTGAAAAGACGGTAATCTACTAATCTACTAATCCGTCATTTCATTTGTTGTAGTGATCCAATCCATTTGTTGATTTTACGTATGTTAGTGTACTCATGGGTTTCATTTCCATTATTTTTTAGAGTATGTCCCTTGCTACATAAGAGCTCATTTTCTTGAGAAGTTTGGCGTAGCCACTAGCGAGAACAAAGATTTCATGGCAATGTATGGCAAGAATTTCTTAGAATGTACCAACTTGGATTTGGAGTTGAGCTTGTCTTATCTGATCTGGACAAGCAAGGTGATTCAATCCCCGTCACCACAACCCATGATCCGATGTACCATCCATGTACGTTACTGCTTATGCAAATATTTCAATTATATTTTACTTCGAATAGGTACAAATTGAAGTTTTAATTATTTATACATGTACCAGCATACTACGAACTGCCAATGGAGAAACGTGAGATAATTGACTCCTTTGTTAAAACTTCGGGAACCGTCATTAACTGGAGGATGATGCAGTTAGTGATTGAAGAAGTTAAGAATCTGGAGGATTACGTAGATACCCATGATGCTGGCGACTATGATGATGGTGAATGCACGGCTCTGCTGCACACTTTGAACTGGACAAACTGTGTGAAAAAAGAACTGGTAAGCGCTACATATTGATGTGCAAAACTAACACTTTTGTGCTAGCAATTATACGAAATTTTGATCCGACAATGTCATATGTTTTTTTTTGGCAACAGAAACTTCCTCGCCGTATTGTCTATGATGGCATGCGCAACTTTGGTAATATTACAATCGTGTGTCATCCATACAGTAAAGTCTGTACAACCTACGCCATTTCTCCTGAAGATGGTCGCATTCTTGTTAATGGGTGGAAGGAGTTTATGGAAAAGGAGGACACTTTAAGAATTGGAGACACAATGCTCTTCATGCTCTACCATTGAAATGAAGGGATTTTCCTTTTTGCATCCTACATTCGTCATCTGGATGTGGAGTAGTTCTTCAAACAATGAAGATAATAAGCTAAAATAAATATGTAATTGGATTTATCAAGTTTAAGTTGTAATGCTGCTATTTGGATTTAAGTGAGAGAATGAATTATTATATGTATTGGTACTTGTGTGGATTTGAATGTGCACGATGGGTCGATTTGTATGCACGTATTTATTTTCGTGTTAAATTTTTGTGCATTTTAAATTACTTACTAGGACGATAACGAATGGGGAAGCGAATAAGTGGGAAACGTGCAATTGTTTTTTTCGAGGAAGATGAAACGTGCAGTTGTGGCGGCGTGGGGAATCGAGTACGTGGGAGACATGGGGTTTGCCATTCCCGCCTCATCAGTTCCAAGGGCAGCATAAATAGAGGGGCATATCTCCTCCCCTTTGTACTTCATCCTCGAGCCTTCTCGCCGTCGCCAGTCAGCCAAATACTTGTACTCGTCGTTGCTTCTCCCGCAAGCTTCATCCATGGCTTCACCCCACAAGCGCTCTGCCTGCATGAGGTAGATGTGGTCTAATTTGTATCGATCGGGATGTTATTTCCTTGGTTCCATCTGATGTTTTACTCCGTCCACATATGTTAATAACATCATATTCGGATTATTTGTGCAGGGACAGTGCAGCGAAGGAGGAGCTGACGCCGTCGGAGGTGACGGTGATCGCCGGCCTCTGGTCGACTGTTGATGGTCTAAGAGATCAACTGGTCGCAGCCTTGGAGAAGAGTAACCAGTACATGCAGGACGCGGTGGATGCTGGAGAGCAGGTCAAGAAGGACTTGGACATCGTGACCAACATGTCCGAGAAACTAAAGGAGCATGTGGCCAAGAACCTCGAACTCCATGAGAAGGTTCTGGAGCTCGACCTGGCAAACCACCTCTTGCGCAAGGATTTGCTTGTCCTGCAAAACGAAGCTGCGAAGCTGGAGAAGCAGCGCCTGGACAAGAAGCTCGCGAAGGCCAAGAAAACCCAGCTGGAACAGAGGCTGCTCCTCGAGGCTGAGATGGCCAAGCGAGGCGAGTAGTGTGTTCCTATAGGGCCATCGATCGGATGCATAGGTTTTCTATGTCAATCTGATGTGCCTTTCTATTTCTATCTATATGTTGCAACAATGATGTCGCAGCCTAATTATTTTCATCGAATTATGTACTTAGGGTTTTTTTCATCGAACTATGAACTTAGGGCCGTTTGAACTATAAACCTTTATGCTTTATAGCTATGTTTGCGTATTATTATTGTTATAGAGTTTGAGAACTTGACTGAGCCACGAGCTATCTCAATCAGATCTGTAATATCCGTTGAGGAGAAAAAAAACTTGTGGTACACCATAATTAGGTCATCTCTGTGAGATCCGTTTTGGCCCTCCCTGACCGAATATAAGGCACAGCCGCCGTAACGTTTTAGCTGATCATCTTTTATTTGCGCCGCCTCCGAATATGTCTTCTTCCTCTAGTCGTCGTTTTGCCGTTGATCGGCCAGCAAGAACATCCTCGATAGTTGCTCGTCCGGGGTCACTCCTCGCACAGCAGCTCGTCGGTCAGCCTCTACCAATCATCAATTGTGACAAGTGCGGCCGGCTGGTCCAGCGGTGGATCTCGAAGACGGACGAACATCCAGGATGGATTTTTTTCAAGTGTGAAAAGGATAAAGTGAGTTCAATTTTGATCCTACAATCTTTATTTCGGTAATGTATGGGACTCAATGTTTTTATGCTGTTATACAGAAAGGTTGCGAATTTTGGTACTGGGAGGAAGACTACATTGATATTCTTATTAGCAGGAATATATTAGATGTCCGTCCATTAGTTCGTACGGATGAGAATACTGATGACGCGATCTCCAAGATTGAGGAGGAAGAGAAGCATCCTGACAAGAGCAAAAATTTAGCCATTGATCACAAGAAGATTGAGGAAGTACTGGTTGGACTTGTAGTTGCAATCAACCAATTTGTGTTCCTATTGAAGTGTGTAATTTTTCTTGTCATCTTTTTGGATCAATCCTGTTGTCAAAGAATTGGTGATGAAATGAATAAGCAAAGAAATAAATTTTGTGGACAATATATCTGATTTCACAACGGAAGTGATTGATCCTTCTGAACCTCAACGTTGTAAGTTGCAAACTCAAAATAAAGCTAAGTTTACAAAAAATGTGCATAATTAAGTACAAGTTGTCCTTACATAAAAATAACTAAACAACAAAATGTAACTAATCAAGATCGCTGTCAACATCTGATGTTGACGGCGCATCAGCTCTTGCATTGCCCTGCAAATGTTCCACATCCTCCTCGTCGCTGTTCTGAATTTCTTCGTTCAAAGCATCAAGTTCAAGCTATAGTTGAGTACCAATTCGTTTTTCAATACGTTCCACTTGAGCGTTGCGTTCAGCCCCAAAGTCGCCTACATCCACTTCGTCTTCCTCATCTTCAACAACGTTAACAATACGAGCTGATGAACATAGGTCTTCCTGATAAGCATCTTTCTTGTTTTCTACTCCTTGTTCAGTTCCTTCATCATTTTCTGGTACATCATATACGTGTCGATGGCTGAAAGTCTGAACCACCTTCCAAGGAGCACCATATTTAGTATCTTCCAAGTAGAAGCAAGTTTTTGCTTGCCTAGCCAATATGAAGGGGTCATTCTTGTACCACAGTGCTTTTGTGTTAACGCTTTTGAAGTATCCATCATCCCTCATCTTGTTCTTACCAGATGCAAGGTCATACCAGTCACAACAAAATAAGTAAACTGATCTTTCGCGCTCATTATTTCCCACGTACCTCAGTTCAAGAATTTCCTTAACAACACCGTAGAACTCCTTGTCTTCTTCATCACCAAAAGATGCGATATTCATTACGCCAGAATTTTGAGTACGTAAGTTCTTCTCACTTGCCAAAGTGCGAAACCTAGCACCATTGATATTGCATGCAGTATGTACTAACACACTCTGGTCTGGACCAAAAGCTAGCGACCGCAAATCTGCAAAAACATCTGTCAAAGGCCTCACATGTTCTCTGAACCATTTTGGGAAATTTTTCTGAAGCTCCTCATCGATGTTATGCACACCCTTGTGTACTAATTCCTCTCGAAAAAGCCTAAAAATAATTATGTATAAGAAATGATAGCAATAATGATGTCCAAAACAATGGTTCACTATATTAGAGGGTTTCGGAACTTACGTAATGTAAGGTTGCGCCTCTTCACAATTGTTTAGTATGCACCAAACCATTTTATCAAACTCTTTATGAAAAAACTTTAGTTTGGAATTCTTACAGCCTTTTGTTCCGTCTGAAAAAATTCCAACCTCATCATCATGTTTTCTTCGATGCTGGTCTTTGAACCTACTTTATCTGTTAAATTTGGTTTCCAGCTGCATATTGAAATGTCTGGAGCAAAATGTGGTACACTCATCAACGATGTAGCCCTCAGCTATTGAACCTTCAGGCCTAGCTCTGTTACGAACTGTCGACTTCAGGTACCCCAGCCTTCTCTCAACTGGATACATCCAACCATATTGAACAGGACCTCTAAGAATTGGCTCTTCAGGAAGATGCATAGCTAAATGCACCATTACATCGAAAAATGAAGGGGGAAGAGCTTTTCAAGTTTGCACAGAATTAAAACAATCTCAACCTTCATCCTCTCCAGCACATCAACTCTCAGAGTTTTAGCACACAACTCCCTGAAAAATCTTCCCAATTCAGCTATGGCTTCATACATTGGCTTTGGAACAAGTCCTTTGAGCCCTGCTGGCAGCACACGCTGCAGAAGCATGTGATAATCATGCGTCTTCAAACCAGTTACTTTACCAGTAGCAATATCCACACAATTAGCTAGGTTTGCAGCATAGCCATCTGGGAATCTACAGTCGTACAAGTACCTGCACAACCTGATCTTGTTTTCCTTCCTAAGCGTCCAAGGTGCAGGGGGCTTCGTAACTTTATCCTTATGTTCTTGCAACCAATAATCCTTCCTAATGTTAAATTTCTGCAAATCAATTCTGGAGCCATAGTGTCCTTATTTTTCTTATCTATCTCAAGTAGTGTACATAGGATATTCTCACCTATGTTCTTCTCAATGTGCATCACATCTAGGTTGTGTGCTATCTTCAGTATTGGCCAATATGGTAGAGCATGTAGGCTTGCCTTGAGGTGCCAGGTTGGTCCACCTTTCTCTGGGACCCGCTTTCTCTTATTAGATGGATTTTTTCCTGGTTTGTAATCCTCAACTCTTGCTAACTTCTCCTCCAATTCTGCTTTTGTGTACTTCCTTGGTGCCTGTCTACTCTCAACTTTTCCATTGAAAAGTCTGCTTCTTCTATAAGGGTGATCCATAGCAAGGAATCGACGATGGCCAACATATCCAACTTTGTTTTTCAGAGACTCGTAGCAAGGATTCACATCGAAGTGCACACATGCGTAAAAGCCCTTTGTGCTACGGCCAGACATAGTGCATACCCAGGATAATCATGTATAGACCAAAGAAAAGCAGCATGCAGTTCAAAAGGATCATCTGCGCAGACATCAACCGTAGTAACACCACTCCACAGCTTCATCCTATCTTTTATTAGTGGCTGCATAAAAACATGAAAATCTTTCCCTGGTGAATTTTTTCCTGGGATAAGAAGCGACAACATGAAATTATTTTGATCCATGCACATCCAAGATGGAAAGTTATACGGAATGACAAACACAGGCCACATACTATATGCATTGCTCATATTTCCAAAAGGATTGAATCCATCTGTGGCCATTCCTAGCCTGATGTTGCGTGGATCATCTGCGAACCAGCCAAACTCTTTGTCAAAGTGCTTCCACGCTTCACCATCAGCTGGGTGCCTCAGAACATTCTTCTCACGAACCCTCTGTTCCTTGTGCCACTTTATGAATCTAGAAGTTTTCTTGGACTCGAAGAATCTTTGCAACCTTGGGATAATGGGAAAATATCGTAGCACCTTGTGAGGAATCTTTTTATCTCCTCTGTTGTCTCTCCATCTAGATAGCCCACACTCAGGACAATGTGTGTTGTGTTCATGTTCTCCCAGTACAAAGCACAATCATACTTGCATACATGAATGGTCTGATAACCAAGTCCAACTTCAGAAAGAGCACTCTTTGCTTCCTTGTAAGACTTAGGAATATCCTTGAACATCGAAGATAAGAAATCAAGGAATTGATTGAAACATCTATTTGTGACCCGGTTGTACGATTTGATATGAAGCTTCATGATAATGAATGACAGCCTTGTCGTTGTGCTGCATCCGTTATGAAGCCCTATCTTTGCTTGTTCAAAGAGACTTGAATAGATATTATGTTCAGCAGGACCTTTATCCCCTGTCTTCTTTAAATCTTCTAACAGATCAGAAATATCATCATCATTATAAGTACCGTTGTCATTCTCATCTCCATCATCGTTGTCACTCTCATAAGCACCGTGGTCATTCTGATCTGCCCTGTCTTCCCCCTTGACAAGTCCACCTTGTATATGTGCTGGACATACCATTCCGGTTTATGTGACCATGAACTTCCGATTGAGTATGTCGTACCAAATTAAGACATAATCTGCATTGGCACAATATTGAATCCACGTTGCCATGATCACGAACAAACTTCATAAACTCCTCAGCACCCTTGAGGTGTGCATCTGAGAATCTTCTTGCATTATTGATCCAATCTCGATTCATTGCCTACAAACAATGATCCGACTGTTAATCGAAAACCTTACAATTGGATATGAAAATCAAGGACGTTAATATCAAATCGGAACTCACCGCTGCTCTTGCCGTGAACCTCTCGATCCACGTCTTCCCGTAGGGCGAAATGTTTTGATCTCGTCGCCGGAGATCACCAGGGCAATGCCGCCGTGAAACCCCCTCCAGCCGTAGCCCTAACTAGCACCCACACGTTTCGTTGACAATGCGAACATGCGTTGTGTAAATCAATGATAAAAGGAAAATAACAACAGAGATCTGTTAGGTATATTGTATATAGTACAGATATAGGTACTTTGAAAAGCTTGATGCTAAGTTTCGAATAATGACATTACTGTAACCCAGCGGTAGTCCATCTGTACATTTTTTCAGCAGGTCCCCGGTTCAAAACACATCGAACCACTATTTTGTTTCCTTTTTACTTAGTTATCTGACATTTCGGTCCCACAGATAGGTGACGAACAGATGCATGACGCCCTAAATCCGTCACCAGGGGTAAATCCGTGACGAACTTAGTGACAAGAAAATGGTGCGTCATGCATTAACGGTAATGCGTGACAAAAGTGAAAATCGCGTCACCTATTATGGCTAATTAGTGACAAATTCGATGTCGTCAATAGGATTTTTGTCACAAAAGGTCCGATCGGTTGTAGTGTTTCATCTTTTTATTTCATTGTGTCCAGTTTATATTTTTAAATTTATTAAAACTATTGTTGTATATGGTTCTATTCATAAAATAGGAACCAGGAAACAAATATGCACAGTATTAACACGATAATAAGAGGTGCTTAGAGCATCTCTAGCAGAAACCTTAAAAGCCGCGGAATCTTAAATAACTACCGCCTACGGTTTCGGAACCTTAAAACGGAAAGAATAGAACATGTATACTGAGCTGACATGGGTATGCCTATCGGGTACCCTACCATGAGGGTACCTGGTGCACGTATCGACTAGGCCCAACTATCAGAGCCTACATGAAGCCCATGAAGGGAGGCCCACGAAGATGGAGTATCCTCCAAGTTTGGCGAAGCAATAGTCGGTTTAGAGTTTCCTTACTTGTAAATCGAGTCGGTTACGAACACCCGAGACCCAGCCTATTATTTAAGGACTGGGAGGGCCATCGAACCAGACAACGAACCACCAGAGCCACAAACCCTAGCGAGATCGACATCTCGCCGGGATCCTTGTAACCATCATATTCACAAAGCAATAACAGACAGGCAGGACGTAGGGGTGTTACCTCCACACGAGGGCCCTGAACCTGGGTAAAATCTTTGCCCTGCTTGTCAGCCGACGATACTTCCAGCTCTACCACGTTCTCTCCCCCATATTCATAACCTAGGGACCTTAACCATGGGTCTTGATGAGTCTACCCCTCGTCAAGTGGCGCCGTCTGTGGGAAAGAATAGCGCTGGACTCGAAGTTTCGCCGGTCCCAACAGCAAACGGCAAATCGCCGATCACACCAGCAAACGGCAACTCGCCGATCTCATCTGCAAACGGCAACTCGCCGGCCATGTCAGCAAACAGCAACTCGCCGATCCAGGCGACACACGGCGACTCGCCGATCCACTCGAAAAGCGGCAGCCTGCCCGCTTCACCTGCAAAAAGCGCATCTGCTCTTCCAATGAATTTCAATCCGCACTCGCCAGAGCTTCAGGAGGCGTTTTCCGGCCTTGAATCAGGTTTGAGCTTAACTGTTGGAGCATTCAATTTTTTCGTAAACAATCTTGGCACGCAGGACTCGACAGATCCGCAACAACTGGCGCTGGGTGCACTCGAGGCTCCGTCGACTGGCTCGCCCCTCGTCGATTCCTGAAGCCTGCTCGCCCGCAACAACCATGTCGACCGGCGAGCTCGACAGGTTCATGATGACGGAACTCCAAGGCGAGGAAGCAGAATCAGCATACAACACAAGCAACATCGACTTCAACCTACCACTCGACGAGAGTTTCGACTGCGGGATCTCCCTCGATGACTTCTACGAGCCCGCGATTCATAACGACAACAACGTCGACTCGGAGATCTTCACCAACACCAACCTCGACTCAGAAATCCATAATGGCTTCGCCAACACCGAGATGAGCATAGGCGATGAGCACATCGACAACGAGATTCGCCTCGAAGATCTACTCGATGAACACACTGGCTCTGACATGAGCCTCGACGGCGACGTCGAGTCCATGACTGGAATCGACAGCACATACACCTGTCCTCGGGTCACGCCCCATCAGGTCTACGTGGCCTTCACCGCAGAATCATCCGCAGACGCAGCCGCTCGCAGGCCTGCACAATTCCCATGCACGGTAACCATGCCGGATGGGGTCACAACCTTGACAATCACGGAGGAGATGGCAGCAAAAGCAGATAAAGTCATAAAGGAGTGCACAATGATGCCACCAAATTCCACCCCAGAGGAGATGTTGACCTTCCAGTACTTCAACTGGCAGGAGTCAATTCGACTGCAAAACTACCGAGCGACGCTCGAGGAGCGCAAAAGGCAAGCCAGCCTCTCGAGTGCCCGAAGAAGGGAGCAATCCCTCGGGTCCACACAGCAACCAACCCCACGACCTAGGTCGCGGTTGGCAAGCCTTCCAGAACATGAAAGGGTAGCAATCACCCGTAACCTGTCGTTCATGACAGAGGACGCTAACGGAATCCCAGTGCCCAAAACTGCTGCGGGTGCATTATTCTCCGTAGGTGCTTACCTCAAGGCAATGCAACCTCCGGCGAATGACCCTAACGCAGCCCTGCATCGCCAACAACTCAAATCGCTAGCTCTAGCGGCACAGGCTATACAGCCAGAAGACAAAACTCCAGCAAGGAATCGCGATCGCGACATAGTCGACTCACGACACGCAGCACATCATCGCAGTGGTCGCAGCCACCACTCGGATGAAGGAAGGAGAAGCACGCGCCGGCACAGGTCCAGCAGAAGCAGATCTCGAAGATCCTATAGCAGCGATTCATACTCTGATCGCGAACCAGAGCCATGCGGAGCATTGTGCTTCACTCGACGCATCCGTGAGACGCGGATGCCCAAACGGTTCAAGTTGACAGGCGAACAACCCAAGTACAACGGTCGCCAAGAACCTTCGGGTGGCTAGAAGATTACAGACTCGCCGTGGCATGCCAGCGTGGCACGAACACCACGGCGATGCAGTACATACGACTTATGCTCGAAGGAACTGCCCGCGACTGGCTCAAGCTCCCTCCATCATCATATGACTCGTGGGACGATTTCCGCAGAGACTTCATCAAAAACTTCGAGCCTCTGTGTGAGCGCCCGAAGACATTCGAGAATTAAGGACATGTACTCAACGATCAGACGAGTCGTTGAGATCATACATACGGCGGTGGACCGAAATACGCAATTCGGTTGGCAAAGTGTCAGAAGACAGGGCCATGGATGCCTTCATACAAGGTCTCGCCAGGAAGGACTTCAAAGAGGCACTTGGTCGTGAAAAGCCAACCTCCCTGGCTGACCTCATCAAAGTTGCGACTGAGTGGGCAGATGGAGAGGATTCTGTACGCAGATCCCGTGCTTCCCCAACACGCGACAACTACGAAAGCGGCAGTCGAGCCGCAGAGATTCATACAGAGAAGATCGCAGGCGCAAACGTTCCAACGTCCTTACGACGATAACAGACCCGAGTTCATGGCGGCTGGATACACACAGCCAAGGAGGACCAAGATAGAAGCAATCGACGCTCGGATGATCGACGGGACAGTCGAGATCGCGAGCAGCGGAGCGACAGCTACAAAAGGCAAGAATGGCGCAAACGTAGCGACGCAAAACCCGAGCGGTCATTCGAGGAAAAGATGGACGACTGGTGCAGATTCCACCTCTTCAAGGGGGACGACGGAAAACTACGCTCCAATCACACCCTAAGGAACTGCAGGGAATTCGACCAAATGGCGACTGACTACATGATACGACTCAAGAGGAGGCCCAGCACCTGCTCAGCCCACGCCTGCACCCGTACCACAGCCGAACGCTGTGCCCGCTCTCATGGCGCCACAGCCGCCACCCAACCACCACCACAGCCTGCTCCAGGCGCAAACCTCGCAGGTGCCATACAACCCGTACTACGGGCGGAAGATGATCAATATCCACAGCCCCACGGGCAGATGTACATGATACAAAAGGGTCGCCCCTCCAACAGGCAGCAAAAGCTAATCACTCGACAGGTGAACATGGCTGTCATGGCACCTCCTGCCGTGCCGAATTTCTGAAGGGATCGGAAACCATCATAAGCTTCAGTCGAGAGGATCATCCCCAGCTGTAGTTCGACCAGGGCACGCGGCTCTGGTACTCGACGCGCAAATAGGAGGCTACGCCATGACCAAGGTCTTCATGGATGGAGGCAGCGGCATAAACATCATCTTCGCGGACACGCTCCGCAAAATGAACAGGTCAGTCGAAAACCTCCCAAAATCTTCAAATACCTTCCACGGTATCGTTCCTGGCAAAGCAATTAGCCCAGAAGGCACCATACAACTCGACGTTACGTTCGGGGAAAAGCCACTTCAGGACAGAGTCGATTGAGTTCGAGGTCGTCGACTGGAAATCACAATACCATGCTATTCTTGGTCGCCCGACGTTTGCTCGATTCATGGCGGTGCCACACTATGCGTACCTCACGCTGAAGATGCCAGGACCAAAGGGAGTCATCACTGTCCGTGGAAACTTTCAAAGGTCCGATGCTTGCGACCGCGAGTTCAGCAAAATCTCCGAGATGTTCGGGGTGGAGAATCACTCGCCGACTTGGCGATTACCAACGACCGCACACTCCTTCCAGAGCATAAGAAGTTGGCAGTCGACAGATCCTTCAATGCTACAAATGACACAAGGTCGCATCAGGTGCACCCGACCGATCCGTCCAAGACAGTCAACATATCTTCGAGCCTGCCTATCGCATAGGAAGGCGCGCTCGTCGAATTCCTCCGTGAGAACTGGGAAATATTTGCGTGGTGTCCAGCCGACATGCCAGGTATTCCCAGGGAATTCGCCGAGCACTCTCTCCAATTGTTTCCAGATGCAAAGCCAGTCAAGCAAACGATGCGTCGAATCTCCGGCCCAAAGCGAACCGCAGTCGAATCTGAAGTCGACCGGTTACTCGCAGCAGGATTCATTAGGGAAATCAAGAAATCACAATGGGTGGCCAACCCGTACTCGTAGAAAGAAGCATACAGACATCCTTCGGATGTGCGTGGATTTCACAGCGCTGAACAAGTGCTGTCCAAAGGATCACTTCCCGCTACCCGATCGACCAGATCGTCGACTCCACCGCCGGATGCGCACGACTCTCCTTTCTGGATGCTTACTCAGGTTATCACCAGATAAGGATGAAGCAAGAAGACGAAGAAAAAACGGCGTTCATAACCCCACTCGGGGTCTACTGCTACACAACTATGCCCTTTGGGCTCAAAAACGCGGGTGCAACATACCAGCGCATGATGCAGGACTGCCTCAAAAAGCAAATTGGACGCAACGTCCAGGTCTACGTGATGACATTGTCAT
The DNA here is from genome assembly GCA_947311845.1 of Poa pratensis. NCBI lineage: Eukaryota > Viridiplantae > Streptophyta > Magnoliopsida > Poales > Poaceae > Poa > Poa pratensis. Next base: position 66,253,407 of record CAMZMU010000042.1, read on the forward strand.
TACCACAAGGGAAGAACGCACACTACTCGACGATTTGAGGGAGACGTTCGCAAACCTCAAACGCTTCCATATCAAGCTCAATCCTAAGAAGTGTACGTTCGGCGTTCCAGCCGGGCAGCTCTAGGGTACCTAGTCTCTGCCGTGGAATCGAAGCAGACCCGGAGAAAATACAGGCCATCCTCACAATGCAAAGGCCTTCAAAGCTTCATGATGTGCAGAAACTAGCAGGACGAGTAGCAGCGCTCAGTCGATTCATCAGCAAACTGGGTGAAAAGGCTTACCATTCTATCGACTGATGAAGAAGGCGGACAAGTTCGAGTGGACGCCAGAAGCTGAAGCAGCCTTCACAGATCTCAAGCGGATCCTCACAAGCCCTCCGATCCTCGTCGCACCTAAGGAACGGGAACCACTCTACCTGTATGTCTCGGCTACAAACAGGGTGGTGAGCACCGTACTGGTAGTCGAACGCATGGAGGAGGGGCACATCCAAAGCATACAACGTCCAGTCTACTACCTGAGCGAGGTTCTCTCCATATCAAAACAGCGGTACCCGCACTATCAAAAGCTGGCATACGCTGTATTCATGTCCTCAAGGAAGTTGACACACTACTTCACCGAGCACCCGATCACCGTGGTAAGTAACTCAGCAATCGGTGATATCCTCACAAACCCCAATGCAACGGGTCGAGTCGCAAAATGGCTCATCGAGCTGGCTCCAAGAGACATCAAGTACGAGCACCCGAAGGCTATCAAAGCACAAGTCCTACCCGACTTCACAACCGAGTGGATAGAGGCCCAATTACCTGGAGCACCAGACGTGTCCAATTCCTGGACCATGTACTTCGATGGGTCCAAGAAACACGAAGGCGCAGGCGCAGGCGTCATCCTCATATCACCAAAAGGGGACAAGCTACGTTATGTTTTGCAGATGGGATTCAAACTACCCTCCAATAACGAGGCTGAATACGAGGCCTGATCCATGGCATGCGGATGGCAAAAGCACTTGGGTGCACTCGATTGATGATCTACGGCGACTCCAATCTCGTGGTGCAGCAAACAATGAAGGCCTGCGACGCAATCGCGGACAACATGATCGCTTATCGCGACCTGTACAACACACTGGAGGGCAGCTTCGAGGGCTGCGAGTTGAGGCACATAGGAAGGGAAAGTAACGAAGAAGCAGACATGCTAGCCAATCTTGGCTCAACTGGCGCACAAATTCCACCTGGTGTCTTCCTCGAGCGCATCGAACACAGATCTATCAAGGAGAAACGAGAGCCTCCTCCGTCGACTACGCCACCCAAAAGCAAATGCCTAGCACAGAGGACCCCCCAGTCGAGGTATTTCTCATTGAGCCAACTGGACTCAACCTTTTCTGGCTTACATACTCCGTGCGAGCTACCAGATGACATAACCGAGTCCCGACGCGTGACTCGAAGATCAAAAGCATACACCGTTATCAACGGCGAGTTATACAAGCGCAGCATATCAGGTATGTTCCAAAGATGCATCGCATTCGAAGATGGCCAAGCCATACTTCGAGACATTCATGCAGGTACCTGTGGGCATCACGCCAGCAGTCGATCACTCGTAGCCAAAGCCTTTCGCGCAGGGTTTTACTGGCCTACAGCACTCAAAGACGCGGAGGACATAGTCAAAAGGTGCGTCGGCTGCCAGAAATTCGCAACAAGGCCGCACGCACCCGCATCGGCGTTGAAGACTATACCGCTGGCCTGGCCTTTCGCCCAATGGGGGCTCGATATGGTTGGGCCACTCAAAAAATCATCGCATGGCGGGCATACTCACCTACTGGTGGCAGTCGACAAGTTCACAAAGTGGATCGAGGCGGTCCCCATCACAAATTCGACTGCTACTACGGCAGTCAACTTCATAAAGAGCATCATCTACCGCTTCGGTGTCCCAAACAGTATCATCACTGATAACGGCACAAACTTCACGGCTGAGGAGTTCAAAACCTTCTGCAAAGAGCAGGACATTACGCTCAACTACGCATCCGTGGCACATCCACAATCCAATGGCCAAGTCGAAAAGGCCAACGGACTTGTGACGAGTGGGATCAAGAAGCGCCTCCTGGTGCCACTCAAAAGAGCTGCGGGTGCTTGGGTCGAAGAACTACCATCTGTGCTATGGAGCCTACGCACAACTCCCAACACTTCTACGCAGTTCACCCATTCTTCATGGTCTATGGTGCAGAGGCAATTCTGCCATCAGATGTAAGGTTCAATGCGCCACGAGTTGAAGCATACAATGAAGAAGACGCGGAAGAGGCACTCGAAGATGCAGTCGACTTACTCGATGAAGCGCGAGACACGGCCTTGGCCCGCACAGCTGTTTACCAGCAGATCTCCGCAACTACCATAGCCGTCGACTGCGAACCAGGTCCTTCGTCGTTGGTGACCTGGTTCTTCGACTGAAGCAAAAGAAGGTGCACAAGCTCGCTTCCCCATGGGAGGGTCCCTTCATCATCACGGAGGTCCTTGGTGGAGGCGCATATCGACTGAAGCACGCGAAGACAGGCGAACTCTCTCATAATCCTTGGAACGTTGCGCATCTGCGCCGTTTCTACGCATAAAGTGCTCACAATGTAATAGGCTATATGTCGGATGGCTGCAGGTTTCAGACGCGCTCTTTTCCTTACCAGGGTACCTAAGGGGACTGGAAGGTTTTTAATGAGGCGGCCTGCAGCCTAACATTCAAAAGAGGAATAAAATCAATGTTCCTTCGACTTCTTTGTACTCTACCCGCATAATTCATACCTTAACCGCACCCGAAACCCTCGGGGCTGTGTTATCGATCAAATGAGCTCTCGCTCTTGCAGAAACACAATGCCTTAGCCGCACCCGAATGCTCGGGGGCTGCGTACAAGGATCCAAACAAAAACACAAAAACTCTGCAGCCGCACTCGAATACTCGGGGGCTGCACAGTCATTGGTTCACAACCAACACACATTTCACAAACCCCGCTCGACTGACTCGGGGGCTCGACAAAAAATCAAAGTATACAAACTATACAATATACAAAGAGTCAAAAATTACACTCGGGGGCTGCCCCTATACAAAAATTGCACTCGCAAACTATTCTAATCCTCAGGCTCGTCCTTTACGGGCAGCTCGGGACCGCAAAGCTGTTCGCGAGTGCACTCGATTAGTGTCTCCGCAGCTTGGATCGTGTCATCCAGGTCTTTTGTTCGAGAACTCTCCGGCTGCAGGTGTCCGCAACACCAACCTTGGTTTTCGACTACGCATATACGCCATTGCAGCGTTGGCTCCAATCACAAGTCTCTGAGACAGCAACTCTCGAATGGGATTTGTTTGACGGAAGATGTTCAACAAGCACGAATCCCTTGTGGTTGTGGCCCCGAAGGAAAAAGAGTCTCGTTCAGGCGAATAAACGCTGCCCGGCATAACTCCAGCAGTTCAGCACTTCGCCAGACGCGATCCTTCAGGGTGGCGAGTATGCGGGCATGGTACCTATCAAGCCAAAAGTGTTGACGCCCAGTCGTAGGGTCGTCAACCACGCTATCCAGACGCCCTTCCACGCGAATCTTTTCAGCCTGGAAGTTGTCGACAAAGCCTACAAACACGGGCGCACCAGTCAGATCAAAAGGACAAAGCTACGCAAAAAGCTTGTAAACAGAGCAAGACTCGAACTTACACTCGAGTTGCCTGTTCACAAGATCCATCTCCCCGAGCACATATTCCTCGCGTTGGGTGGCCAACGCGGGTCTGCCCTCAATCGATCAGCTCAGCCTGGGCGTCCTTCAGATCTTGCTCCATTCTCACAAATTTGGCCTTCATATACTCCATCACCTTGGCATCATTTACCAATGACCCTGGGATCGGGTGGTGATTGGAGCCTGCGAGGAACTAGTCGCAGTAGCAGGTTCTCGTGACTGTTCAAAGAGCATAATCACAAACACAAAGTTTGTGTCAGAAGCTAAACTCATGTCATAAGCATACAACTCTTCGAGTGAAAGACATTAGCAAAAGACGTTTGCATAAACAAGGTAGCACAAACAAAGCGCAGACTCGCGCAGTTCAGAAGGTATCATTACAAGGCATAAAAAAGCAAAAGGGTACAGCTACCCTAAACCTAAGATTCGATTTCCTAAGCAGACGATTGGCAGTCTCGAGTGCCCGGCGCTCCATGGTGTTCATAAAAACTCGGCCAGTCGCGCGGCGGCTCCGCTCACCCCCTTCAGGAAATGGGCTTCCCATCTGGCTTCCGAGGGAACGCAGACAGTGCTGCCTCATAGTCGCAATCTATCCCATGTCCCATAAGAAGCTTGATGGTGGACTCGGATCCGCGTACCGTGTTGGCGCGAGCGAAACCCGCCATGGTGGACGTCCCGGGGCCAAACACGTCGGCGAAGTCATCCACCGTCGACGGCACTACGCCAGTCGGGAACACCACCTTGGTATACAGCGCCAAGTGTGCTCGTCGATTTGGCGAGTGCTTCTTTCGCCTGGTTGCATAGGCGCCTAAGCCGCCCACAGCCTGTTCCAGCGAAAGATCGTCACTCGCCACGTCCGCAGAGGCCGGTGCGCCAACAGCTTCTGCACAATTCAAAAGGCAAAAGTCATTTTATGACACTCGACAAGTTATATCGTCATATCAAAAGGAGAAAAGATTACTCACCTCCCATGACCTGCGCGAGTGCCGCGAGCTGGTCAGCATATCTCGCTCGCGTGCAGCGGCTGAGTTGGTGGCGGCAGCCAGCTCTTTCTTCGACTCTTCGCGCTGCGCGGCGAGTGCGTCTTCCAGCTCCTTCTTCTCGCCTGGCCCAGCAAAATCACGTGCATTCAATACTCGACAAAATCAAGCATTGCAAAAAGAAATTCGGCAAAACAAAAGCAAAAAGGAAACTCACGACTGAGCCGCTCTAGCTCGGCGCGCATGGTGTCCCTCTCCTGCTCCACCTGGACATAAGCCTTGGCGAATCTGCCAAGGTGTGGTAGAAGGGCTGCGAGCACACGAATTCAGCAAAAATTCAAACTCTCACAGACCTACAACTAAACGGGTCAAGCAAAAAACTACTCTGGTTCATCCACGGCTCAGGAGCCGCGACTGATGTCCCGACATCTGGAGTTGCCGCCTTGGCTGTCTCAACGACAGCGTCAGTGGCCATTGGCTGGGCAGCCTCGTTTCCAGTCGGTGCAGAATTCGAGTGCTCCAGGGTTGGAACATTTCGACTGGAGGAGTCCCAGGCTGATTGTTTTCAGCGCTGTGGGCAACACAACAAAGCAAAAAGACGGTCAGCACAAATATGTGACAGCACAAAATTCTCATACTCAAAAAACACACATACCTGTGCTCCTCATCTTCCTCATCTTCGGAGTCGCCAAAAATTGGTCCCCCAAAGGCTGGGGTACCACTCGACTGAAGAGGAAGAGTTGAGCTTGTTGAGCACGCACGCAAAGGAGCGGCTTGGAAAACAGGTGGTGAACCTGATTCCTCGTCATCCTCCAAGCCCTGCTCCTTCGCGGGTGAACTTGCAGCAGAAGGCGCCTTCTTGGCCAGTCGACGCCGCTTCGGTGGCGCGGTATCGACTTCTTGGTCAGAGGTGGCCTTGTCTTCAGATTGGACCTCTTCTGCTGCTTCCTCCTCGACCTCCTCCACATGTGAAGTGGTGGCAGAAGGGATGGGCGACTGATCCCCTTTCGGGTCCACCACCTGTGCCTGTGTTTCTTCAGTCTCGCCATTTTCAGGCAGAGGAGGAAGGGAGGCAGCAGTCGAGTGACCCTGCATAGCATACATCACAAATTGCAAAGTCAGAATCAAAAATCATATCGTAGAAACACGAGTGGCAAACTATTAAACTACAGACATACCTCAAGCAAAGGGTTTTCCGTCCCGTATGGCGTAACGGGACAATCGATGTTGCAAGGGTCGGCTGTCGTCAGGCTGGTGATGTGGCGCACGTGCGTCACAAGCTCGTTCCTTGACAGTTCCTCTGGGCTCATCCGAGTGGAGTCACTCGCGCCCTCAACTCCCACATGGGGTGCGCTCGGGCACGGAGTGGCCACACCCGCTCTTCACAAAGGTGGCGATCAAATGAATGCCTGTGACCTTGTCCAGCAGTCCGTCGATTCGAGTCAGCAAAGGGCGTGCTTCCTCCATTTCTTCGGCTGAGAGCTGGTGATCCCACGCCTTGGTCCTGACGTAAGCCGCAGTCGAGAAGGTGGCGACTCCTCTTGCTCGACACTCGCATAAAACCACCCTTTCCTCCAGCCTTGCGCGGAGTCGACGGTCTTCAGGCGGAAATAGCGGGTGTCGCTGCGCACCTGGATGCCGCAGCCGCCCACGGGGTAGGTGCGACCACCTCCTCTGTTGGGTCGCACCATGAATATGGTCTTCCATAGCGCCCAGCTGGGTGCGACGCCAAGGAAGCACTCGCATAGCGTGATAAACACGCAATATGCATAATACCGTTCGGGGTGAGATCGTGGATCTGCACCCCGTAGGCATAAAGGAGGCCACGAACAAAGTCGTGGAGGGGAAGCGAGAAGCCCCTGGACACAAACTCCGCAAAGCAAACGCGCTCGTTGGCGCGTGGTTCGGGGCATACCTCCTTGGGCGATGGAGCGCGGACGGCGAGTTGCTCCGCGGGGGCAGATACCCTGCTCGCGGAGCTTGAGCAATGGGCGTCCTTGACGGTGGACTTCGCCCAGTCCCCGCTGCCCTTCTTCAGCGCGGCGGATGCAGATGTACCCGCCACTTCTTGCCCTTGGCCGCATCGGTCGCGGCAGCGGCGGCGGCACCACGCTTGGAGCCTCCACCTTTCGCCATTGCAACGATGGAGGAGGGTGGAGAGAGAGCTTGGGCGAGAGCAATGGAGGTGGGCGCGAGGAAGAAGATGAGACGAGGGGCGGCGCAGGGAAAATGGCAAGTAAAAAACTCTGCCAGCGCCGTCCCCCTATTTACCACAGATCGCAAAATGATCGTAACCGTCAAAACAATGCATACGCTCCGCGCGAAATCTGGCCATACACGTGGCGCCACGAGAGCAACCGTCGCCGGCCACTCCGCCCACTACGCACGAGAATCCAGGAAACCATCATCACGCCCCGTGAAAATCGCGCCAGAACGGTCAAATCAAGTCCACGCGGCGTCATCCCTGGTCAGCTCTGCAAAAAGGGCCCACAAAACAGGGTCACGTCTTATCAAAGCCTCTCCAAGCACGCCACCGCTTGTCAGAGATAGCAGTCGCAAAATGCGTCATTGCTGACGTTGTTCTCTCTTTCACAACTGGCATAAAAGTCACTCGATGATATCTTCGGGTGGTCTCTCGCATAAGTCTCGGTTGGTTTTTAGCAAAGTCATAGAGGCCAGTCGAAATTCTTTCGACTGCAGCATCGTACTCCCATCGGGAGCGTATCAAAAAATTTCTTTGACTAAAATGTGCAGGGTAAAAGATTTTGAGATTATCCTCCATTGCAAGCAATAAAGCACAATCTCGGGGGCTACTCCCATCGGGAGCGCTGTCGCGCACCCGATAGAATAATGGCAAAAGTGTCAGTCGACGAAACATTCGACTAAGTTCATAAGCAAAATCACACTCAAAATATTCCCGAGTTGATCCGACGATCCTTGGATGCTGCATGCATAGTGCAAAGGTAAGACCCCGATCAGTCGAGCTGGGCTAAGGACCGCTCCAGCAGCGTTATCCTTAAATTTTCCGTGTCAGCAGACATGATGAAATCCCCGACGGACGCGTTGGGTTGATTCAAAATATACTGCAGTTCGATTCCGTAAGACCTCAACGGCCGTTTCGAGTCTGTCCAGTTTGTTCCAGATTCGAGTCCGGGGACTCGAGTTTGATTGAAAGCTAGTATGGTTTTGCCACAAATGGTAGTTAACTGGCCCCGATCCGTCGTGTGTGCCGGGCCTGCTAAGCTAATATCCCTTGACTATCATAAGCAAAAACTCATAGTCGATGAAACACTCGACATAGCCAACATGTGCTATTTCATAAGAATTCTAAATACAGATGTAAAAAATATAACGTGCATGATGTATGAGTCCATGCCCGACTCTTCGAATCAGACAAGTACTCGGGGGCTACTGACATGGGTATGCCTATCGGGTACCCTACCATGAGGGTACCTGGTGCACGTATCGACTAGGCCCAACTATCAGAGCCTACATGAAGCCCATGAAGGGAGGCCCACGAAGATGGAGTATCCTCCAAGTTTGGCGAAGCAATAGTCGGTTTAGAGTTTCCTTACTTGTAAATCGAGTCGGTTACGAACACCCGAGACCCAGCCTATTATTTAAGGACTGGGAGGGCCATCGAACCAGACAACGAACCACCAGAGCCACAAACCCTAGCGAGATCGACATCTCGCCGGGATCCTTGTAACCATCATATTCACAAATCAATAACAGACAGGCAGGACGTAGGGTGTTACCTCCACACGAGGGCCCTGAACCTGGGTAAAATCTTTGCCCTGCTTGTCAGCCGACGATACTTCCAGCTCTACCACGTTCTCTCCCCATATTCATAACCTAGGGACCTTAACCATGGTCTTGATGAGTCTACC